>JAQFXW010000615.1:0-17763 GCA_034693945.1 Dendrobaena attemsi
TTTTCCGTAAGTAAGTAAGTATATTCTTTGAAAACTATAATATAAGACCGTCATTTTTGACGGGTTATAGCTAGTATATAAATAATTATTAGCAACTATAATTAGCCTATACATGGTTATTCCTTAGTTAATTTCTAGTTATTGATCCGGGTTTTTTTTCTCCAATTTATCTCTTTACTGACTTCGATTTCACTCTATAGAGTCTATAAGCTTACGTGAAGTAGCGGTTCCGAATAAGCTGGTGCTTTTGGCATATAAGCCTATAAGCTTACATGTAGGCCTATGTACAGGGTGGCTCGAAAAAAAATGACCAACCTAAATATCTGGCCGATATCTTTGACAAAAGTTGGCATTTTAAAATAAAAGGCAATTCATAATTAGGCTACATAGGCTACTACTGCCGAATTTCACCTAAATATTTTAAACAGAACAAATGTTATTCAACTTTTAGTGACGTCACCAACTGCTATTTGATGTTTCATATAACGTTTAACCGTTTTTTGCTAATTTTCAGTCTAAGGTATAAATATCTCTTAATGCAATTTCACAGGCTTAGAGGAACTTCATAAATAGATATAACAACCAAATTTTATCAAAATATCTTGAACGCAACAAAAGTTAAAGCACTTTATCTTGTAACATTTGTTGCGTTTCCCTTTTTTGAATCATCAGAATACCGCAGGTTGACTCACCAAAGGTGCTGTAACTTAAAGGTGCTGTAACTTTTGTTGGGTTTGACAAATTATGATGAAATTTGGCTGTTATATGCATATATGAATCACGTTTAAGCCTGTACAGTTTTATTAAAGGATTCGTATTTTGACGTACATATTAGCAAAAAGCAGTTAAACGTTATTTGAACCATCAAGAAAACAATAGGTGACGTCACTGAAAGTTGAATAACTTTTGTTCTGAGCGAAATATATTGGTTAAATTTGGTGGCTATATGTAGATATGAATTGCTTTTCAGTCCATGAAATTTAATTTTAAAATTCTTACTTTTGACAGAAATATTAGGAAAATCTGTAGCGGGGCCATTTTTACGTAAATTTGTATGAAATTTCTAAATAGGAAACATAATATTTAACAAGCTGTAATTTTTTTAAGCAATGATATTCATATAAGTTTTTCAGGAAAGTTAATAAATATCTCCCCATAAAACCTGATATTTTGATTTAAAAAACTCCTCTGAATGCCGAGAAATTTCGGTTTGTCCGGTGGGACATTTATGGCAGCCTATACGTTCAATACTATGTTTGTACCTAGGCCTATTATATGTAGCATGATGGTAGCATGTACGATTGAAATTTGTTAAATTTTCTGACCACGCCCAATGGAGAACACCCCCGAGAACTTGTTCTATATCTCCGCATCTGCTGTTCTGTGGTGAACACTGTCTTAAGTCAAGTGGAGACGAAATTGACTTGAGAGACGGAGGCAGAACTAACAGCAGTACACAGGTGAAGATTTCCTGCTCTTGGGGACTCAGGAGTCTCAGGGCAGAAGCTGAACAGCACCATCGGCTATCAACCAGATATGGCAAAAGAGTTTGCACTGATTCGCTCTATCACTGTTTTGACGCTTGAAATATCTGAGGAAGTGGCGTTTTCGATGAGAAGCTGTCTTCATCGTCTGTCCGATGGATGGCCATCTGTCTGGCCATTCGTCTTTCTCATGGACAACAGCAAGAGGCGGCGATAAGCAATTGTCACGTCTCTTAAGTTTCAGCGAAAGTAAACATCCGACGACCGACGCCAATGTGTTTCGCGGAACAGCAAGAAAGACACACAGAGACGAAGAGAATAGCTGAGATAGAGGGAGGCAGCGACGGAGGGAGACAGACAGACAGGTAGAGAGAGAGACAGACAGAGAGAGAGACAGACAGACAGACAGACAGACAGAGACACAGAGACTGGAGAAAGACAGAGCGTAATAAAGGCTTATGAAGAAAGAGACTAGGTTAGGATGCGATAGAAAGAGGAGATAGAAGATGGATAATACGTGTAGAATTGTAGATACATTACATACAGAGAAAGCGAAATCAATGGAGTTAGAGAGAAAGAGACAGACAGACAGGCAGACAGACAGACAGAATGAGCGGCGAATCAGGCGAGAGTAAAGACGCGCGCGAGACAGACGGAGAGAACGGGGATATGCAATATTACAAAGACAGTTAAGTTATTGCAAATGGGGTGAGAGAATTGAGTGAGATACAGAAGATTGATCGATATCTTTACTCGCCCAGTTAGCTACATTGATGCGCGTCGGCCGTGTGTTTGCACGGTACAGAGTACGAGCCTGATGCCTGCCGACATTCAGAGATTTAACATCTCGGGCTAGCATATGGGGCGTGCGTGGAACAGAGGGATAGTCGATTCCTTGCGTCCGAATGGTCGCGGGTTCGATTCAGACCCGAACTTGAGCAAGTCCTTCACCTACAGTTACTTGTGGCGCTTCGGCGTGAAAACCGACACTCCTTTGGGCTGTAGTTGGGACCGCCTCGGAGTAATAGTGGACTTTAAGGGGCTGTATAGAAATGCGTAAAATAAATAAATAAAATTAATTAATAAATAAATATACTAGACACGTACCGATTATATATATCACAGTCATTGGAGACAGTCCGAGACATCCGGCAGAGTTCTTAATGTGCAGAGTCTGTGTTTCAATAATCAATCGGCGAAACAAAGTCCCAGTCTAGTAGGATTTATAGATAAAGCAATTTGGCCACCTATATAAAGTCAACATAGTTATATGATTTGAAGGGTGCGAGTATAAGCAGGCTCTCTCTCTGAATATGTCAGTCTCCGTGCATGATGGTTGTTCTTGTTTCTGTGACTGCATGGCATGCCTGCGTGGTTGGCTCTCTGTTCGTCTGTAGGCCTATGTTTGCTCAACCTTCTGCATACCTACCTTCTTTCTTTCTTTCTATCTATCTTTCTTTCTTCCTTCAAAAACAGGAACAGAGATAGACAATAGAACAAACCTGTAAATTGTCAGATGCCTTGACTCGAATACCCCTTGGTAGTCTGATTTTTGCAGAGGTGCCCCAGAATGACAGAAAGGAGTGAGACTATTTCTCATTGTCTATCAGACAGACAGACAGCTAGACAGACAGACACATTATACATAGGCCTACTCTCTCTTTCCCTCTCTCGTTTGTCTGTCTCTCAGACAGACATACAGAAATTATGAATCACTTTTGCACGACCGACTGCATAAGTCCATCGATTTGGTATTTTAGCGGGTTTTTCTCCCACGCTTTTCCTCCTCCTTCTTCTGCTGCTCCTCCTCTTCTTCCTCCTCATCCTCCTTTACCTTATTGCTCTGCCTTGAACAGCTTTCGCAGAGTGCAAACCGTCTGCATTTGACATCCGTGTGGAGAACGGGAGATCATCCCATCTTCCCTGCGGCAATATGGCTAATGCACGGAACGGAATGAAGAGCAGTAGGCCTATATAAGCCCCATAGGAAATATCTGGGCGAATGACAATCGTTCTCTGACAAAGAAAAGGTGAATCTGACAGACAAGTATTATTATACCCCGGGAGATTTTGCAAGTTTTCCAGGATAATCGTCACAATAGAAGTTTAGATTCGGTCGTAGGCCTACATTATGGCATCGAGCTTAACCGACTTTATCACTAAAGTTTCACATGAATTGTTTTGGATCGAAGATTGCAGCAGAGAAAGAGGAATTTAACAAGATGCCATGGAAATAAGAGACTCGTGATTAAAAAAAATAATTGACCATGGTTCTCTACAGGTCAAATAGGCCACGTTGGCCTACACCGACATTACTACAAGAGGAGGAGGAGGAGGAAGAGGAGGAGGAGTATTTCTATCATTGACAAAGAATTCTTCCTTCGTATAAACCTTCTGGGTGAATTAATATTATTATCGTTTTAAATGTAAGCTCACATTTAAAGCTGTCATTGTCCTTTCTTTAATTAGTCTTCTGAGAAGACTTGTTTCTTTTGTGTTGTCGACAGTCCACTCCTTCCATTTTCTGGCAATATCTGTCCATTCATCTAAGTCTTATAATTAGGCCTATGTCTCCTCTTTGAACTCCATCCGCTTTTCAATCTGTCCATCCTTCATCCTTCCTTTTGCCTCCATTCCGTTATAGGTCGAACTAAAATCGTTCGTTTATCTTAAAGACGGATGGATTTCTGGTTGAATTGATGGAAAGATGGATGGATAGGCCTATTATGGGTAGGTATACGGCCTTTGCAAGAACATAGGCTAAAAAGACACCTCGAGTGAGTCGTGAAATAGATAGGCCTAGGCCTGCATGCAGAGGTTGCAGATACGAAGAAAGATAGTTTGCTTAGAGTTGTCGACAGTGTTCGTTTCTTTCATTATTATTAATTATCCAGTCTACCAACTCAGTGCACGCGTTAGCATAGGATAGCTACGACGAGTGTGATTTAATGAGAACACTGCATGCACGCATCAGAGTTAGGCTACTGCAACGTTTTGTCGTAAATCTTGGTGACCGAAATGAACATCGGAAAATGAAAACGACAGACGGACGGACGGACAGACATACAGACCAAGTAGCCAATGCCTAGCGCAAATTACGGCACAGGGCAATGAAGCGAGGCATCCGCTCCACTCGACCGACAAGAAACTATTGAGCAATAAACGCATTGAGTGTAGTCGTAGTTCATCGGAAAGAGGACATTATTATTTGTCAGTACGAAACGAATTAGTTGCGAAATCATGTCGACCCCAACGCCTTGATTATTCGAGGGCTTTTATCGTTCCGCCAATAACCTGATGGATACGCTGCTGAATAGTAACGAAGTCGATGAGAAAGTCATATGCCGATTGTTGGCCACTGCTGTCCTCCGTTGTTATTATTGTATTTGATTAATTCTTCAATTATGACAGAGCCAGGAATCTGTTCCTCGTACTGTATTATAAGCATGACATAATTATGAGACTGTGAAAACGGGAAAATGAGGTAAAACGATGAAGAGGGTTGTATTAGGCCTATTATTCGACTGATTATTAGGAGAGAACTTAATAACGTAAGGCAATTGAT
The DNA here is from genome assembly GCA_034693945.1 of Dendrobaena attemsi. Taxonomy (NCBI): domain Eukaryota; kingdom Metazoa; phylum Annelida; class Clitellata; order Crassiclitellata; family Lumbricidae; genus Dendrobaena; species Dendrobaena attemsi. Next base: position 5,050 of record JAQFXW010000615.1, read on the forward strand.
ACGACTGTCGACAGAGGTCAGGCTCATCAGCTGCTCCTCCGTCTGACCCTTTTCGTTTCACCTCGATCTGTGTGTTATTGTGCTATCGTATTAGTCAATTTATAAAGCGCCTCTTAGAGTCATACCAGTAATTAATTCATAACGTTGTAGTCCTATCGTAATCTTGACATGTGTCTTCGCGCATTACAGTCTACATGTAGACTGTAGGCCTAGAGCCTGGGCTACACGCCTATAAGTTTTAGAATACTGTTTCACGAAGTGGTCTGAGATCCATAGACCTATAGCACTCCCCACTATTTTGTTAAAGTGTAAACTTCATGACATCATTGTGACATATCAATTGTTGATATTATTGTTGATATCAGGACAGTTCAGCATGCAGCGATTACGAATTCTGATAGGCCTAGTGCTTCTAGTTATTTGATATAATTAATCATATTGATATAGGCACAAACTCACTTTCACCTTTCACCCTTTAACCTTTCGCCTTTTAACGTGCAGTGATACACACACAATGTGCACATTACGCGGTGATAAATCTAAAAATGCAGTGATAAAAGGCTGTTTGTAGCCTACAGTGATAAGAATCTTGAACGTTTTGCAAGTGACTAATTCAGTGCTAGAATTTCATCCAATTCCAGTATTACAGTGATGTAACAGTAGCCTAAGTTCACAGCAGAAGCGATTAACACGTTCCCCGCGAAGGTTAAAAAGTCAGTGGGCATTGGCTTTCCACTAGAAAGTAAAGGTAACGACTAAAAAGATCATCAAATATTTTTGAAGCTCACGTGATAATTTTATGGTTTTGCAGTTTTTTTGTACATAGGCCTACTCTGCTTTGACTCCACTGCGGGCTATAGCATAGGCCCCTACTGCATGCTACTTCGGTAATTTTGAAAAACAGCTGATCCAATCTCCCTGTGAAAAATCATGGAAACGTATCTTCAATTATGTGGGGGAATGAAGCAGAAGTCTTCATAAAAATCCGTTTATGGGAAGGAATTTTAGAAGTGTCGAGTTTACGATTACGATGCAAAGCACCATACGCATACGATATAGACTACAAAAAGGTTCGGAAATTTGTCAAAGCCCTTTTCGCCTGCGTTCTGCATTGACGTTGCAATGGCTTCGCATAGGCGTCCTTCAAAACACAATTTTTTCAGTTGCGTTGCATGTACAGAAGCAAACATATAATTACAGGTTGATTGATAGAGGGTTGTTGGGTTAGCCCCCGCCCCCCCCCCATGCAGCAACTGAAAAGTCCTGCGGCGTTGCCTAATGGACGGACGGATCTACTACTATATCTGTTTTTGCGAAATTATTGCGATGAAATGAAGCGTCTCGGTCGGCAAATAGACATACATGTAACATATTACGCGTCTAATCGAGCGACATCCTTAGGTGCAAGACCGTCACAAATTGTCGTCCCAGGAAACCTCCGAAGGCCCTTAAATAATCGCTATCCCATCGCCCGTACTTCAATGGTGTGCACGACTACTAGCAGGGGCGTCTACGCAGAGGGGAATGGAGGCAGCCGCTTCCAGTCCGACCTAGGGGGAATTTAATATTTTCCGCCTTTGAAACAAACAATTAAAATTTATATTACATTACCATAGTTCCTACCTGTTTCGTATCTTTTTCGTTCGTATAGACTACCCATTCAGGCCTAATTGACGGCATTCTCATATTTACTATCAAGTAGGCCTAGGCCTAATTGACGGCAGTTAATTTGTCAACCGTCGACCATGATCAACCATCGACGCTTTTTAATATAGCCTACGTCTAAGGACTTAATATGCTCCTTTAAAAATCCACCTTTTTTTAGTTGTCAAGCTTCTTGGCATGTTCATTTAGGCCTACTATTGTCCTATTTTCCAGGTTGCTCATCTGGCATTGTACTTCATACAGTTTTTGAACAGCTTCAGTGTTGACAAGTTTGGTGGCATTTTGCAGTCAGTCAAAGTCCGCATACAACATGTAAGTGCCAGAGGCATAGCCAGAAACTGATTTCGAGGGGTGGTTTAAAAAAACTGAAGACCTTCTTTTTAGTCATTGCCCCAAATCTCTACACTTTTCCTATTTAAGCCCCCGAAAAACTGATTTAGTCATTTACCTAATTTCTCACATTTTCCACTCATTTCTATACTTTCCCTTACAAAAATTCTTTTAAACAAAACATTTGGGGGTTTACATAAAAAATTCATGGACAAAAATCATTTGGGAGGGGGGTTTGAAACCGCAAACCCCCTAAATACGCCCCTGGATGTAACTGTAGTCTTTAGGCCTTATAGGGCATTGTAGGCATTGCAGAATACACATATCACAGAATGAAGACAACAGATCTTTATGGTCTTTGAGTTTAGACGAATTGTGCAGATTTTAGTTAAATAGATTTGTGAAAAAGCATAGCACTCTTCCTGAAATTATCAGTTGAAAAAAGTTTCAGGCGGTCGCAAAAATTTCTATTATTAACGTTGTACTATTCTCACTATAGAAAATTTCCAGGCCGTCCTGAACAACGTTATACAAGTGTGTCCAGTTACTGTACATGCATTAAACATGCATTTTTCTCAGTAATTTTTATTTTCCTTTTAACTTTCTTTAACAGCAAACTTTTACTGCACGTAACGCTTTCTATAGAATCCTTGAGCAAACATTATTAATAAGAGGTCACTGTTTCAAAACGATTTTGGGGCAGCCATTACACAATCGTAGTTCTCTGAGTTTCTGAAACGCATGAAAGCATGGCAGTTTCCTCTCTGGAACCTTACTTCCTCAGTCGTAAGATGCCGGTGCAGACCCTGCACTATTTTTCCGTCCGAATCGTGCCATGAATTTAGCAAGAGCTGCTTCTGTCATGATGACGTCAACAAGGAGCTTCTCCGGATCTCTTTCGTCTGAACGTGTATTCTCAACAGTTGCCTCTTTGTATAGCCATCTGTTACACAGGCATTCGGGCAATCGTATCAATTTCACACAGATTCAGATAATTTCCCATAATCCCCATCTAAATATAGCATCTCAGTTTCAAGGCTTCCGGTTTCAAAAGGTCGATGCTTCGACTACTGCTCTGTCTATTTCTATTCTATATTCGAATTCTGATCTGCAATGATAATTTCTTCAAATTGTGTGTAGGCATAAATAACCTCCACAAGGACATAATAATAATGTTGGAGTCCTCGATGTTGGAGTCGATTTAACTCAAGCCTCGTGCACAAAGTTTACTGAAAATGAAAGGTTTCAATGGCTATAAATTGCATCTGCCAATTTGTTTCTGTAAATAAAAATCCAGTAAGTAATTATATCCTTTATTACATCAATTTCTAACTGCACTTTGACTAAAACAAGAATCACATAAATTTATGCTTTAGCGGTTGTAGTAGACCAAATAGTAGGATGTTGATTTATGTCTACATTCATAATCTAGTAAGACTGTTTAGGCCTAATAGTTTCCATTGAGTTGATTACCGCACAATTGTGAGAATGCCACTATGTCTTCGTAAAACAATAGGCCTTCAGTAATTGTTATACTTATGACACAATGATAGGCGGTGGTTAAAGTGGTCTGGGTGAACACTGAGCAGTGGGAACTCAAAAGGTTTGATTTGTATGTGTTACATGGTTCTTTGCATTGGAGTAATGGGAACTCCAGCAAAGAAGTTCGAGAGAAGTGGGAGCGACGTTCCCACGCGTTCCCTCCCACTTCAAACCCTGATGATAGGCATTAATTGGTTATTATGGTTACATTCAGATGCAGAAGATCTTGAAAAAACTTAAATCTATAGCACTCTCTACACATAGCCTGAGTTTTGTAAATGTAATTAAGACCAGAAATGTCACCAGGAAGTAAAGTGAAGTATAGAAATCTTACAGAGAAATCATATTTGTTATTGCATCATCAGAATTCATTTGTTAGGTCACCAAATGATAATTCGGTAGTTTGTTCATAATTTCAATTAGTTATGTCAATGTGACTACTGTCAAATGGTCAACAATGAGTGAGACAATGGGCTATGCAACTGTAACAATGAGTAGGCAGGATGAAATCATTGTACAGTATTTCATTTATGTAATGTAATGTTAAATCGTGCAGCGGCTCTCAACCTGTTGTTTGCGAGCAGGTTGTAGAAAAACAAAATATTTTAAAATGATTTTTAAAACTGAACATTTTGTCTCTTCGCATTTTTAAAGGCAATGAAAATGAGTGAAAATTTCGGTATAGAGTATTGATAAAAGAAAATCATCAAGTAAATTTTGGAGGTGGACAACTAGATATCGATTTTCAGATGAAATTTGGACAAATGACTGAAAAAGGTCAACTTCTTTAGAAATTTTTAGATCCACTGGTCGAAAATTTCTGCGGTGGTCCGCGACGCCTGCGAAAACTTTCTAAGTGGTCCGTGAGTCCGAAAAGGTTGAGAACCACAGTTCTAAAGTACGCAGTGTCGCTCAGAGCTGCATCACAAAGCTCAGCTTATTAATCACCAGTGTTGCATTAAGTCAAATCTGCAATGCCAGGCTGTCTTATTCTTTCAAGCATCCAGTCAGATTCCAGGGAAGATTTAGCCACATATTAATGATATAAGCATTGAATGGTTTGGTCTTAAAAGAACGCATTGATCAATCGACAAAGTTTAATGTTTATTATACTCTGTAATGCTTCCATATAGAAAACTCTACTGATGACGATGGTAAGAGATAAAAGTATTAGGCTGACACACAAATAAGCCCAACAATTGACCCGCAGGACCAGGGCCGTTTAATCCAATTGGCCCAGAAGACACTGTGACCACGGCCTATGAACTTACAGGGGCCTACGAAAGTCAAAAATGAGATCTCAAAATAAATAAATTTCGTTCCTGTCCTCAGAATGATCAAGATTACAAAAAGTAAAATCCAAAATGGGTGCATCAATGAATCTTGATGAAACATGCATTGACGTGAAGAAATAGGCATAATGTGAATGCGTTTAGCTTTATTGCAGAGTTGGCAGTTTGGGCTTATGAGTGCGAGAGTGCCTAGGGCCTAGAACAACCTTAAAACGGCCCTGTGCAGGACATTTTGTTGAACTAATCAATGAGTATACGTTGGATCGCATTGGATGTTATTGACCCTAGCATTGTCAGCAGCATGCCTTACTGAACTATTCCAGATTCTAAGCTATTCTAGTCCAGACCAATTCAAAATAATGATACATTATCTCCACAGAGTGCCTTGGCCCATATCAGAACATTCACCATTGCTGGATAGTCTGGATTCAAATCCTGACTAGAACAGAAATCTGTTTCACGTATCCACCTGGGCACACGTGTATCATGTATACGATTCTAGTTTTCAAAATTCACGACACCATACAACGTGGATGACTGTACAGACACAGTGGAAAAATCAGGTGACAACGGAGCGGACTGCTATCCAGCTTCATTTGCTAAGACTAAGAATTTTATCTCATCTAACAACTTTTGTTAACTAATTCATACGCTGATTTACTGATATTCACTGAGAGCAGTTTTAAAACCTCTTCTATCATTTCCCCCTGGTAAAAGAAAAAAGTTATCAAGTCGTGAATCTTCAACGATGCAATCATAACTCAAAAAAACTTCTATAACGCTCACAGAACAAAGTCGCGGAAACTGCCTGATTCACAGGCTCAAGCAATATCTGGTCCAGGAGTAAGAGGTCTAAAATGATCATCACAGGATACCCATGAATTATAAACTGCATATTTACTTACGCAAGGTGTTGACCATTTGCAGGAATTCTAAAATGCTTTTTGAATCGACCAGTAGATTTACAGACCAAGTCCTGAATTCGATTTTGTAATTCCAACAGACCGAATCCTTCTTTGACAGACAATGCCAAAGAACCATCCTCCAGTTTCAAGTCATTCAAATGCCTGTAACAACACAAAGCCGACCAAAAAATTCAACTTCCTGCACAAGTACAAAATGCAAATTATAATCATTGGAGTAAGATATAAAAGTTGTTCTCCAATCCCCAGTTCTTCTTTAAGGCATCTGAAACTGAAGTCACAGTAAATGAAGTAAACTAGAATGTCATTAAATGAAAATGCACCCTTTTTCCAAATGTTTTTATTTGCATGAACACCAAAGAGAATGATAATTACATGTAAGACGTCAATTTTTGAATTCGATGCCTAAATAAATGACTGATAGTTACATGACCTTATGATTCAGTTACATATATATAAGTAGGGAAGAAACAAATATATTAACAAAGTAACAATTTTCTTCACTAAACATCTAGCTACAATTCACAATTTTAAAACTTGTTTCCAAATACCATAGACACTGTCAAATCACTATGAAGCTCCAAATTCAAATTGTGGCAGTAGGTACATTCTCTGTGAGTTATGAATTTACTTCAAAGTAGCAAAGATGCAAATATCTGTTAACTGGTCGATTTATTAATGCGCAATCAACAAAACGTCTTAACCTGCTGTCGAGTAGATCTGCCTTGTTGCAAACCTCAATCATATTTTCTAGAAGAACAGGAGGTAGTTGAAGACTTTCCAGTGTCTGCAAGACATTAGCTTTTTGAGCAAAAGCATCCGGATGTGCAATGTCTCGAATGTGGATCAACAAATCCTAGAGAAATATAAATAAAGACACCAAATGTAAAATCTAATCTAATCTTGAAACTCATCATTTACGGTAGAAGGCATACAATAGGATGATCAAGTGATAAATAGAATCTTTTAGGTAATACAAATTCTTAGAGAAAAGTAAAAAAAACATGGTCTCAAGAACCGTACAAATGTTCAATAATTATGCGACTGACCGACTCGACTGTCTGATTTAATGCCAAAAATACAAAATTATTAACCAAAGCCAACTAAAGTCATACATATTACTTCACTTACAACTGATAGCTAATGGTAATTACATGAACTTTAGAAATGTCAGGAATAATTATATTAGCCATTCTATCAAACTTACTGCGTTCACAATGTCCTCCAGAGTTGCTGAAAATGATTCGACTAAAGAGGTTGGAATATCCGATATGAAGCCAACTGTATCGACAAACATCACTTTCATGCGATTAGGCAGATGGCCAGCATGAACTGTCACATCCAATGTGGCGAAAAGCTGATCTCTTGGCTCCATGGATTGGTCACCTGTCAAAGCCTTGATCAAACTTGTTTTACCTGCAACAACATAGACTTTACAAAAGGATACATAGAGACTAAAAGTCTAGACTACAAGGTCTAATATAGCCAAACGAAAACTAATCCCATTGAATGTTTGGGATCAAATATCTACTCACATATCCACACAAAATATCAACCTGGTAATCACTTCATTTATGGGACTCAGAGCGAGGAAAAAACCCAGGTTATTCAGCAGCTACTTAAAACATACAATACTATTTTGCTTGATAAATAAACATATTCAATTGCATAAAATAAATGTAATGTGAACAATTTTATTAAGGAGTTCAAAGTAGCAAATATATTTTTTAAAGGCAAAAGAATGAAGTAAGTACGCCCTCCAACATCTCTGCTTCTATAGTTATAAAAACCTTACAAATATATAAACACCAATGATATCAGTTCCTAATTACCTGCATTGGTGTATCCAACAACAGCAATGACAGGAAACTCATTCCGCTTCCGATTGGTTCGGAGTAGTTTTCTCTGGATTCGTAGCTTTTCCAGCTCCTTCCGCAGCTTTTGTTCTCGTTCCTAATCAGCAATCAGTTCAAAACAGAACAACACTTATTATTGTGGTCAGTTTCACTTGAATTAGTTCAGAAGCTAAGCTCAGTAGCGTCCCGTATCAAACTTGTTTTTCCATCATCCTCATCATTATAAATTGTCTTCATCATCATCAATAATAATTAAAACAGGCAGCAACGAAACAACCATTTATTCTTCTTTGGATATGTGTTTGGATTAAAAAATGTACATGACAAGCAAATTGTTCTGTTGTTGCTGTCAAAATAACAAAACCTAACAGATAAGCACTGGCCAGGTTAACAGTTTAACTTCTGATTATTATTTTACATGATTTTTAGTCAATTTATCATCATCAACACTTATATTATAAACATCTTAATGCGTGCAAAGTTACACAAAAATGTGAAACTGAAGCCTTGTTAATCAATCGCCAGGTGAAAATCAATTTGAACTGTAAAGATGTTCGAAAGCTGATGTGAAAAAAATCAACTTTGGCACATTTCATAAACAGAGGTCAAGGAGAGCTGTACCGATACTAACTAAACATCGGTATCTGGTCTATAATTGGACTAATCTGTATAATCGGCATCGGTCAGCCGGAATTGGTACTGGAAAATTATTTTAAAACATTTTAGCTTAGTTTTGGTGGCTCACATGTCTGTAAAGTAGGTTGATGTATGAAACTATTCTCTGTTGTGAGATAAACATTCAATTTTTACTGAAATCCCTAAAAGTAGCTGCCAAATTATATTCATGTGCGTATTATAAGTTCAAAAGTGCGTATTATATTCCCCGAAAATAGGCATACAGTATATTTAGCATTATGCCACTAAGTGATTATTTTTCTAGGCACCGCAGATTCGTAAAAACAGTCGAGAACACCTCTGCTAATCCCCTTGAAAAGGGGCTACATATATCCTCGAATGAATGAATGAATGGATTGTTGAATGAAGAAAGACTCAACAAAATCTGAGTGCTAACCTGCAGAAGTCGTTGCCTAATTTCTAAGAATGTTTCGCCAGATCCACCAACAAATTTCATTCCTCCTTTCTGCCGTTCTAATGCTCCAGAGTGCATTCCGTGCAATCGAGACCTGCAAGCGAACTAAACTAGTTTATAAAACAAATGGATCTATAGCATAGTTAAGCTAAACAAGCAAGATCGGAAATCACAACCTTATACAGGGTGGCAACGCATGTTCCGGAGGTGTCTTCTGGCAGTGCCCCCTCTTACTTGTAATACCCAAAATCCTGAATGCTCAATAAGCGGCTTCAATCTGTATTTCATTAGCTGTGGTTGGGCTGGAATCATTTCAGAGTAAATTTTAAAAACAGGGTGCTATATAATTTTGGAAATGAACTCCTTAAACGAATTAAAAAGTGTAGAAATTGAACAGTTTAACAAGATAAGCTTCATTACCTCAATCTCTACTTTCTAGATGTGACTGGGCTGGCAGAATCTCAGAGCAGATTTCCAGAGGAGTCGCTATATAAATTTCTTAAATGAACTCCTTACATCGGCGGTTTTCAACCTATGGGTTGCGATCCCAATGGGGGTCAGTGTCACCTTACGATTTTCCACGGGTCGACTCACCTGGCACCTTTTAGAAATTAAAATAGGCCAGTCATCAATTAGTTTCCTAATGTCTGCTCTATGGCACCAAATTTTCTATTTCGGATAAGGGACCAGTTGTATGGAACTTGCTGCCTTCTGCTCTAACTCAATTACGCACTTTGCATCAGTTTAAATCGCATCTAAAACAGTACATTATGTCTTTAGAACAATGATTGTCACTTTAAAAAATTGACTTGTAAACAAACTATTGATTAATATGGCATGTTAATTTTAATTAAGATTGTTATGGTTGTTGCTGCCACCGGTACAACATGTTCATGTACTTGGGTGGCTCTTATAGCGGGACCCATACGGTCCTTTTGAGTTCTCGCTTTGATGCCTGTTATGAAATTGTTTGTCTGTAGAGTCTAGTTTGTATGTGTTTGGCAATCAATAAAAGTGACTACTACTACTACTACTACTACTACTACTACAAATAATATTACCGGTACTTGCCAGTACAGTTTCGGTCAAACAGGACGATGTTGAGGACAAGATTGTATTTTTTTTATTTTCACAATTATTTTTAAAATAAAATTGTTGACTAATGATCGATGGTGCTATCAAGTTAAAGCATGATGCACATATCATATATATTATATTTATATGCAGAGATGAGAAAATGCATCATAATTACACCAAAAATGTGGTGGAAGGTATAATCTAATCATAGGCATTTATTGATGGGGTCGTCACAACTTTGCAAATATTATCGAAGGTCATTGAAACCAAGAAGGATGAAAACCACTGCCTTACGTGAATCAAAAGTATATAAAACTGGACAGTGTTTAAACATAAGCTTGATTACATGATGTGTAGAGTATATTCAAGGCACACTTGTAGTGTGCAGAATAGACAGTCTAACCTGTAGTATGGTATCTCGGCCAAGGCAAGTTGCAGCTTTGCTTCTTTTGTCTTAGCACGGGTTTTGAAAATTTGCAATACCAGAGTATACCTGTTCAAGATTCAAGAAAACAATTTATAAAGATATAGAACACAATTTTATCTTATTTATAATAATGCAACGGGGAACTTAAACGAAGTTGGATCAGGTAAAGTTTCCTTATACACTACAATTAATCACTCAACAATAGTTAATAATATGGACAACCATTCCTAGTCTTGGATGGTATGGTGTGAAAATGAATTAATGAAACCCAACTCTAATAGATTCTAACTGAAGCATTCCATCACTTGTTAGTAAAGTCAGAACATTACTAACAAAGATTTGATCGACTTCCATAAGAAACTGATTATACAAGTCCAAGAAAAGCAACAAGAGTCCAGCCACATTTGAGAGTTAGAAGTATGAATCTCATAAGCAAGGTGAACTGAAGATGGCTCAACAGGTGGTCTGCTAATATAAGTACCGGTAAGCAAATCACAAAATAAACATAAAGTGCAAAAGTAAAGCATTTTACCTGTCATAAACTGCAACTCCCCAACTATTCTGTAACTGAGTAAGTTGGGTTGAATTCAACATATTTAGACCAAGAGCAACGGCAGTCACACCAGGCATCTTGCGAATTTTTTCACCAATCTCTAAAAAGTTTCCTTTTCCAAAGAGAAACTTTTTGTCTATAGCTTTCAGCGAAAAAGTTTCCTGAACAACAAACAACAATAACATATGCCAGTACAGAAACCAGAAGTCTTTGAATTTTTTTAAAATATAATATCACATACTAAAATGATAATTAGACAAAATTTCCAATATATTATCTTATGTCATGGTAAAATTTATAAAGATAGCCATAGAAACCATAGAACATCACTTTCACATTAGAAGACACTCTTTACCTGATGCATATAACAGAAACATAAATTGCAACAAACCATTCAATACATTTTTTCAAGTAACTATACATTACAGGTGCAAGCAATACTTTTATTGCCAATATATACAATGTTCAATTATTTGGACAATTTACCTTTTCAACAACTGACCAGTGTGGCAAAGTCTCCACCAATGCACAAAGTTCAGCCAGTTGTAGATCAACAGTCGACAATCTAGCAGCTTTTGGAACAGACTTAAGACCTGAACAATATACACGAAAACGATTATCACAGAACTTCAGATATTTACAAAAACATATAAATCTTAACTCCTAAAATAATTATAATATTACGAATATAAGGTAGATTAGATAGCCAATATCATTTTCCTGAACTGCAATCATAAACTTAAATTGAGAACAATATCCTGTAATAGTAATTATAAATCATAGGCATTGGACGATTATTATAAATGTATTAAGCAATAGAATTTACAATATAACATTTCCTTTCTTATGTATTATAATTTAATTTTAAATAATTACTTTAGGTCTAGGAGAAACAATTATATAATTATGTACTTGGTTGAATCGCAAAGACTCGATGTCCTTCAACTGGTAGGAGATAAGTTTCCGCAAACAATTCAGCATACTTCTGATCGCGAAGAAACTCATCATCAAGCTCTAAAAGCAATTGCTAATAAGTAAGAATTAATTCAGTAAGTGATATTTCTTATTTATTTATTAACGCATTTCTATATCGCCCCTTCAAGTCTCCTACTACTCAGAGGCGGTACCGACTACAGCTCGATGAAGTGTGGGAGTTTTCACACCAAAGCGCCACGAGCAACTGTAGGTGTAGGACTTGCTCAAGGTCCCTACGTGGTGGTTCGGGTCTGAATTTAACTCGCGACCCTTCAAATGCGAGGCAGCGACTATCCCACTGCTCCTCACATGCCCTATGTGTAAGTTCGAGATATTAAATCTCCAAGTGTCCGCAGACATCAGGAGTCGAACACGGTCCGTGCAAACACACGGCCGGCACGCTCCCAATGTAGCTAACTGGGCTAGTGAAGGACAAGTGAGGCACGGTGTCGCAGTGGGTCTGAAGGGTCATGGGTTCGATTCAGACCAAAGTCGCTGCGCCGGGACCTTGAGCAAGTCCTTCACTCACAATTGCCCGAGGTGCTTCGGCGTGTAAACTCTGACACATCTCCGGGCTGTAGTCGGGACCGTCTCTGAGAAGAAGTGAGCTTGAAGAGGCGGTATAGAAATAAATAAAACTAAATAAGTCTATTATGTAGGGTTTTCCAATGAATGTGGTCAACCAATTTCAAAATCTTCATCAAAACATATCATTTGTCTTTTAAAGAGTTTGAAAAATGTATTTGGGGAATGGTTTGAACCCGTAAACCCACCCCTTAATATGCCTCTTTAGCCTACAGGATTCATTATATTCTGCTGCGATAAAGTTGGGCAATCACAACTTTAGTTTGAACATTGAACAGTTTCAGTTTTAGGAAGGGCAGAGTTTAGATTCCACTCACAGGGGGGGCTTCAGGTTGGGAAAAAAAGTTCATGACCTTTTTTAGTCATCACCTTCTTTTTCAGTTAAAAGGTATTAGGCAT
>JAQFXW010000616.1:0-17755 GCA_034693945.1 Dendrobaena attemsi
CGAAACAAAATCCTGGCTATGGCCTTGACTGCAGCATAATAATCTACCTGATAAGTTTACATCCATTCATTACAGTATAATTATAGTTGTTATACTCCTTTGTATAAAAGAGATGATATACTCTTTGCCTCAAAACCAAAAACTTTTAAAACAAACTCAAAACCAAAAGTTGAGACTGAGGACAAGAAGACTTCATAATATTTCATAGGCTAATCATAATCTCCAAAGAGCCATTCAAAAGCAATGTACAGGGCACCAGCCATTCACAAACACTGCAGCACATCACAGAGGTTGTCGAAAGGAGATCAAAGTTCTGATGTCAGGAAATCAAGAGCGATGGTAAAGCGAAAAAGATGCTCTATCCTGTGCAACGTACCCTATTCTTTGTGCATACTGGTGCAAGATCGTTCCAGCACCGAGATAAATTTCTTAGTTGGCCAACTACTAGTTCTAATGCTAAAATGTCATCAGATTCAACTAATGGCAGTTCAAATAATTAAGTAAAAGGTGTCAGTTGTCACTGATGTCAAGTATTTGTCAACCATTCTGCATGATAACTTACCCATCTTAAAAATTACAGATATATGCTTTGCTTCCTTTTGCAAGTCGCACATAACACCGGGCTGGAGTTGCAGTGTGGATGTTTTGTTTGTTTGTTTATTTATGCATTTCTATACCGCCCCTTCAAGTCCACTTCTACTCAGAGGCATCACAGCGAGGAAGATGAACAACGCAATAAACAATTGCAAAAAGAGTAAAATATCAGATGTTTTGCATAAAAAAAGTTGAACGGCATTGCAACATACACCAAACACATGATGACAGTTTCTTCCAGTATAAATGTTCTCAACAACAAGGACAGCTAAACAACTGTTCAATAGTCACTTCAGCTGGGTTTAAGATGGTATATACAATTTCAAGAAAGCTGGCGGCGAATGTTGCTGCTCTAAATCAGATTCTCGTTCTGTTGTAACAAACAAAATAACATATTGTTTTACCCACAGGTTCCATTAACCTTAAAAAATTATGAATAACTGTTACGTAACTTACAGAGGTAATTAACTGGCAACAGAAGAGACTTATAGCAGACCTAAAGCAACAACTAACACAAGAGACTTTTAAGACGTAAGTATTAACACAAGAAGTTTGTAACTAACACTGTACAGGTACAAATAGTTGAATTTTCAGTGTAAAATAATCCCATTTGTTCAATGTTTAAGAATATTTGTTTTATAAACTGTTGCAAAGCTTTTCAAATTTTTCATAGAATAGCCAAAATAAATCCACCACCGCTCATACTATGGTGGTGTCAGTCCTAAGCCTGAATAAAGTGGGAGGGCAATGCTAATCATCTTCGCTATGAAACAGCATTGTTAGATAGTAGACCTAACTATGCAAACCAATGTCCAAACAGCTCAATTAAAGTTACATAATATCATTATCTACATTATACAAATACCTTTTTTGAGCAAGTCTTCTGGTGGACTTCGGGGAACCAGCTCACCTGTGCAAAACATCATCATCACCAAGGTTATTAACATATGTGATAAGCTAAGTATGCCATACATAAATACATGACTGCACATAAATTCCGGTACTACGGACACATGTGCCATACTGTACAAGCATGCTCGCAGCAAAAATACTAAAACTTGGTCATAAAAATGAGCCTATCTTTCCCACATACTGGCACATAGTACCTATCTTGGTCAAATGTTCCTTCAAGGGACAATTCCATAATGGCCTCCATTTTTCACTCACATATTTCAACTTCTACTATAAGCTAATTGGCTAAAGAAAAAGAAACAAGAAAATGCTCTAATATTACGTTCACTAGACATTGTTCGAGCAAGTACATACCGGTCTATGCCAGATACTATCTAGTCGAGAGATTGAATTCACTCATTACTAAGCATACAACTATAATTATTAAATTTATTAGCATTAAGCAATGCATTTCATGATACATGCGCATAACAATTCAAATGAATTAAAGGCTGTTATAAGGACATACTACTGTAGTTGTATCAGAAACAATTTAATTGTTGGTCAATGGGTAAATTATACGTCATCGAACAATTACGAGAAATTTGTAAGATTGCTTTGTACCCATATCAGGTTCTTCCTCCATGCCGATAATCTCCAGAGGCGTCGGGCTTTTAGGTCTAACTGGTAGACTGTCCATCCCTTGATCCAGCTCTTCTTCCAGATTGGCTGCTACGCCAGCTAGAGGACTGCTGCTAAGGAACATCATGATATAGTTGTAAGAATGGCTAATTCGTTCATTCGTTCATTTCAAAAGTTTATAGAGCGCCCCTTTCAGGAACCTACTCGGAGGTGCTCGAATGAAACATTGCAATCGTTCAACACAAGTGTCACTCGACTATTACAGAATAACAGCAAAACTCTGTCATGAATCCATCCCTCATTGATTTAGTTGCAAGAAGGTGGCAGCAGCCCACCTTAGAACATCCTCCTTTGTGGGGGCTCCAGTTGATGCTTTTGAAGCTTAGTCCACGCTAGTGGTGACAGATAATGGCGAATAATAACTTCTGCCCCCTTCTTCAAATGATATTTCGAATATACAAAACTATTTAATATTCCCACTATGACAACTAAGCCTCTACAGCAGTGGTTCTTAACGTTTTCAAGGGTGCCGAACCACAAGAAGCATCCATGACCCCTCACCGAACCCCCAAGTTGAACAATGATTTTTGAGCAATGGGAACAAAAAGAAATAACAAAGATTGTATGAAAATGTGATACAATTTGAACACATTCAATGCAATTAACTACTAACAGTTGACTAACTGTACTAAATTGAATGAAAGTCGAACTATAGGCCTACAAATAGAATAGTAAATGATTTATTACTTAAACTCATGACCCTGAACATGCATAGGATATATTTAAGAGGACCTCATGCCGAACTCCTGGCGGTGGCTCGCCGAACCCCAGGGGTTCTGTCGAACACCAGTTAAGAACCACTACTCTACAGCCTAAAGAAGAACAGGCTCATCACACCAATTATGACATGTTTTCAATTCATTGTAGTTAAAAAAGATTTTAAGAAAAGAAAACTACAAAGTTAGATAAGGTCTTTTAAAATTTAAATTAATAAAAGTAAGGATCAGTTTCGATTATATCAAAACTGTTCACATAAACAACAAAGCATAAGAGGAATACACAATTTTCTCATAAATAAGATCACTAATATTATAAATGCAATAAACTATTAGAGATTTCTGATTTATTGTACATAAGAAAATAAAGCACTTAAATCAGCTTATTTAACAATGCACCGATTACAGGCAATGACAAAATATCAATACAAGCAAGAGTGCATTTGCTTTAGTAAATTCATTGCACGACAACAAATGTTAGTTACAGAATTCTACGAGCCTTACTCAGATGCATCCAACGCTGGCTTCTTTCTGGGAAGCGGGCTGTGATCAGAAGACGGGAACTTGCGCTTCAACGAAGTCTTCTGAGTAGCCACAGTCGAACTCTTAGTCGTGGAAACATACTCCAAATAGGTCTGCACCACGCACCAACCATTCGGAGTTTGTGTCAACGTACTACGAGCTGAAAAAACATATGCAAGACAGTTTTATTTCAATGTACTTATCCTCCTGAGACTGCATCTCTGTCTCACGGGAACAACCTTTGGAATTAGAAGAAGAGAATAACAGTTTATTAAGCAAGCCCTAAGGCAGCCATGGGTATAAATGTTAGCAACTTCATTTTTAGCCTTGGCATGTGAAGGTTGCCTCACCCTTGCTGTCTCACCTTCGCACTGCACCGACAATAATAATGCACTTAATCCGCTTAAGTGTACTTATTACTCAGGTGGGCAGATATGTGTAAAAAATTCTGCCTCTGTGGGATTGTGAATCCCTACCTCTCGACAGACAGTCCATCACAGGACTGCCGCCCTGTGTAACACTTGAAAAGGCGGTATAGAAATATATGAATAAATAAATAATTCTACCAACAATAAAGCAACAATAGATATGCATTTCATAGATTGATCAAAAACATGCTCGAGTTGCTGGACAAATATGCATCCTTCTTGGCCATGTTCATGCCGAGATCAGGTCAGAACTTAATAATTCTACCTGTCCAACAGACACGTATCACCATAATGCTTTGAAATAATTCTGTGAAACCTGAAACTTACCACGCTCTGCTACATCCCATCTGTACAAGCCCACTAAAGCGGATGTATCACTAAGCCAAACAATTTGGATTTTACCTAAAATAAAAACAACTAAACTGTGAAAAAACAGTGACATCAAATCTGCAAGATAAAGATAAATTCAAATTTTCTTTGGAAAAACCTCGCAGTAAGAGTTGTGCTCTTCATCATACATACATATACATATTATATATATGCTTGTGTACATCTGACATGCCAGTAACTGAAAGACCACCCCAAATGTACTAATCTTGCTCGTATAACACTCTTTAGTTAGCAACTTCAACTGCAGGAAAGTCAATGATTTCTCCAATTGTGTACACCCTACACAGCACACCGCTAAAGAACTCGACAGAAATCCCAATCTCAACACCAAGCAGTGTAAAAAGCACAGCTATGTACAATTGTACATTAAGTTTTAATTACATTACAATTGAATTCAGTGCACATATTCCATACTGCTTTTAAAAATGCATATGTTTAAATTCATTTGGCTACATCCCCTTTTCTGTCACATAAAAAAATGATTGTTTGATTGTGTAAATTGCCCTGTAATGCTAAGCTCTGGTGAGAGTTTCTGAGTTTTCAATTCCCATTTAATGTTACTACCATCAAGTCCACTAGTACTCAGACTACAGCCTGGAGGTGCGTCGGAGTTTACACACCGAAGCGCCACGAGCAATTGTGAGTAAGGTCTGAAGGACTTGCCCCTACATGGTGGCTTGGGTCTGAATCGAACTTGCAACATTTTGGATGCGAGGCGGCGACTATCCCACTGCACCACTACGACACACAGCTGCCTATTTCTTAGCGACTGCCAAAGTAACAGAAATGGCAGTCTTAATGAAGCATTGTGCCCCAGAAAGAACTTTGGAAATATAGCACTGATTATGACATACAAAATATAATTAAAAATGGTAGTACTTAAAAATTAAATTCTAAATACCAAATGAACGGAAGAGTTTCTGAATGTCACCAGCAGATTTCCCTTCCTCAAACTTAAGGTGGAATACATGATCTCTGGAGGGAGGAACTACAAAGAAAATAGTTCACAACAACATTTCTATTGTCCATTCATTTTAAAGAAGTAACTACTATAACCTCAGACTAATTGGTACACAGTAATCAAATAACCTCACGAAGAGAAAACACACCAGTTGCAGCTAATACACATTTTTACAAATCAGATTATACAGCAAAGTAACCTGAATGAATGAAATCTAAAAGTCTTAGAAAAGGGCAATATCACAAATTTAATGGTATAAGATGCACAGAAACTGTACTACACAAACAAATTCACCTTATTCAATATGAGACTTCCATAACCATAATTGTCAGTTAATGGCCACTGAAGATAAAGAATTAAAATGCACGAAGCAGAAGTGAAAACTGATACTTTCAACACTTTTGAAAGATGATATAAAAAAACTAAAGGAAATTTCAATGAAAAACTTAAGGTTATTAACAGAGGAAGAGTATGTAGTTCATTAAGAAAATAATGAGACAATTGACCGTAAACAACGTATGATAATCTATACAGACAACAGCATCAGTATGATACTCAACAAATAAATAAACCAGAACACTGGTCATGAATTGCTTTACAATGAGTGTGCAAATAAATGAATTCGATAAATTAATTCCTTTATTGCACGAAAATAGAATGACTTGTCTGCTTGGTTTGTTATATTAAACGCAGATTATAAGTAGATTCTCTCACTGTCTTGTC
Organism: Dendrobaena attemsi; assembly: GCA_034693945.1. Taxonomy (NCBI): domain Eukaryota; kingdom Metazoa; phylum Annelida; class Clitellata; order Crassiclitellata; family Lumbricidae; genus Dendrobaena; species Dendrobaena attemsi. The sequence continues at coordinate 5,928 of JAQFXW010000616.1, forward strand.
CTTTCAGGTTGCAGTACGGAACATCTCTACATTTCATTAGATACAATCTGGGGGGAAAAACACAAAAAATGTACAGGAAAAGACTATTGACTTTGACAGAAACTTGTCACAAGCATATCCTCAGATTCAAAGGACCATGCATGCAAAGAGGCTACGACACTGATAACAAAATCGATGACAAGACACATTATCACTTGCCATTATTGACTATGGTCCAAACATTTAAACTTGCATCCAACGTCTTTTGTTTAATTGTAAGAGCAACTCACAGCACAATTAATGCACACAGTTTGTAAAAGTTACGTTGTCTTCCAAAAAAATTGAATTCCGTGCACATACACCCTATTACTTGTCGAAAATGCATATGTTTCAATTCATTTGGTTACTTCCTCATTTCTGTCACATAATAACTGATTGTTTGATTGAAAATTGCCCTACAACTCTAAGCTCTGGTTTGAGCCTTTCGATTGGTTGTCCATTCATTCATTCAGGCAATTCATATCTTACTCCTTTCAGCACTCTGTAAAGAAGTGTCAAACAAGTTTGCAGTGAACTGACAAATTTTAATATATAGGTCGATGCCCATAATATATGGTTTCGATGCACGAAACTCGCTTTTTAAACAAAAATGCTTCACCTCAAAGAGCTAGGTTTGTTTACAACTTAAATTTAAAAGCAATCAAAATGACACTAGACAAAGTAGATTATAACAACACACACAGAACCAAAATTGATGTACTTTGAACTATGGAATCAGAGCACCTACTTATTTGTGTATGGTTTAAGAAACTGTGATTCTGTGTTCAGTGGATGACACCACTTTGAATGACCCTTTTTGTTGGGTTTGGATCCTAAAAAATGCAAGCAACACTTGCAATATTGCATACTAGATATGGCTGACACAAATATCACCTGAGATAAAGAAGAGAAATCTGGATTCATTAGCAGTAAGCGTAGCAATGTCTCTTAACCACACAGTTTAATCTATATGTTATGATATCGATAAATTTATGAAGTGCAACAGTGCACATCCATCATAGGCGCTCCCAGTATGAAGGACTTCTCTAAAGAGAAATGAGTGGTCTTGAGGAAGTGAAAAGAAACTCCACTCAGTGCCAGGGAGCGGTAGCGAGTCGATTGAGTTGGTTCTAATGAAAGGGTCAATAAAAGCAAAAGCCCACATTTGGGCCATGCGAGTACTCGTTCAATTAAGTAAAGAGAGGTGGCAAAGATGGTCAGACAATGAGGCCACAGAGGTACTTGGAATCTATATCAATTTAGGTAAGCTTAGCTTAATGCCATTTGATGTGGCGTAAGATCCAAATGGAACAATACAGTAAATGCAAAGAAATATGCTATACTTGCAGCACTAAACCTGCACTCTGAATAGTGACGCCGCACTTCAAAGAGCATCCTTCTTCTAGTCAGTCTACTATACAGAATAAGGTCCTTTACAGTTTCTTTGAATCTTCACTCAGTTTCTTTACATTTTATGATCCCACATTCAATGTGCTGTTTAAAACACCAGAAAGAAAGGCAAGACGTTCATCACTTAACCAGTTGAAAATACAAGACAATGTTGAGGCGCGCTTCAATAGACTACTTTTCTGATTGTTGTTAGTTACCTAGATAGTTGGCCATGCGAAGGAAGCAGAGACCCGTTACGTAGGCATCATATCCAGCCTCATGTAAACGCTCATTGGAATTATAATTTGGAAAACCCTCAGCTGGATCTAAAAAAGACATTTCATGAATAAATTACAGATAATTACTGTATGTGCAGTTACGCACTCAACTCTAATATTATCAGTGAATTACAGTAATTGAATATGAAATAAGGCGTTATTATGACAATTTCTGAAACTTATATCATGTGCTAATAAGGTATTACTGTAAATTATACCCTTCCACCAAAATGCTTGATCAAATCATTATAGAAATTTGTGAGTTATAGAATAACTAACCAGCTTTGACTTCTTGCCCACATTGAAGTTTTTCCAACTCCTTCTGCAGACTTGCCAGATCTTTATTTTTGACCAATTCCTGAGAAAAGTAAAATTATATAAATAAAATTTTACTTGTGCCTTTTGATTACAGTAGACGAAAAATGCATTTGAAATCTGGTATTAGCAATTTAGCACCACATAATTCCAAGTGCTATTGGAACCACATTATGCTAACTCAAACTAGTTCTCTTTCATTCAATATTATGCACCTTGTTATCAGAACATTGCAGCACAACCATAGACGAAGGAAAGGGCATTGAACATGAGTGTAGAAGGAAAACTATTTACAAGATAACATGTCAGTGTAATTAATATATTGCAGTGTTCCTGCAGTAATCCAATTTAATAGAAATCTGTAAAAAATTAACCTGCTGTCTTTTGGCATCACGATTTGTTAGTCAGTTAATCATGCAAATACACACTTAACTTAGTGGCCAGAGCTCACATCATCAACACGCTGCTAGGAACCGCGGGACACTAAGGACCCAGTGGCAGACCAGATTCCCTGCTTCTCCTCATCTGCGAGGAAACATTGGTTCAAGAACACAGGAACCTTGTTATCAGACCCGTTGTGAACTCTTGAACATGCAGCAATATGTCAACTCTAGTTGAGATCCCTCTGGATGGACTGTGCTTATGTGCCATATTCACTCTTTTAGTGAACTGAGCTTTGCTCTCTGATTATAAAAAACGAATATTGATTGACTGATTGCTGACTAACAGATTAACAGTCTGCACTTAATGGCATTTTACATCCTTTAGGCACATATACAAATAATATAGAATATAAAATAAAAATTTTAAATAATACAATGTACAGGCTGCAGACTTATTTTAACAATGCTAAAAGAGCTAGAAAGCAATGAACCATTTAATTCTAAAAGGCATTCTCTGTTTTATAGATTCAATTAATGATATGAAATAAGGTGCAATACATGAAAATTAAATGACAGCAACAACTTTAACTTACACTAAATGGAGGGGAATTCGCAAAGTGCTTCGTATCGATGATGCTGAAAAAAATAGAACTTATACAAGTCTGGTATTAGCAATTTAGCACCACGTAATTCCAAGTGCTATTGGAACCACATAATGCTAACTCAACTAGTTCTCTTTCATTCAATATTAGTGTCAAACATAAAATATCTGAATCGGGTTTGGAATAAAATTCATTCACATAGAGGTTCTACTTATGGCATTAGTTTATTCTTCGGTATTTTATGTATGCTAACTTCGTTGTATGATTATTATTAGAGAAGTTCTATCTATATAGTGTCCCTTCAAGGTATTGTGCGATTATTATTATTATAACAGAAGTTTTATATAGCATCCATTCAAGGTAAGCGACTTAGAAGCGTTCCTGGCCCAACCTTGACTGGCATTCACAGGGCTTAGTCAATTCCGACAAAATTAAAAATCTAATTCAGGAACTCTGAGCTTCAACTTCACTATTAAAAACTAGAAGGTACAGGTGCTACAGTTCTTTCAGTCCATGAAACAGTATTCGAGTTCAGTTTAACATAACAATGTCCATGCTTCTTTCAGAGTCATGGTAAGCTCAAAAAGTGAGAAGCAAATGCTTAGAAATACGTCACCAACTCACTTTGGAAAGACGAGCTGAGCTGCTTCTTTGAAATTTGCATAATCCTATAAAAATATTTATAAATTTCTATTTTAAATAGCAACATGCACATCAGAACTCACAATAACGCAAGTCGTATTCAACACAGGCACCAACACTTCAAATTTAATTTTAAATACGACCTTCTTAATTCTTATAACAATGATGACACTATGAATTACATACCATGATAATGAACTGTAAGTGTCACAGCTTCGACCTCAAGTTCAGACCTCAGAGGTTGGTCATACTGGTGACATATGACTCTACTACACTATGCATCTGACTTCAAAGTCGCAATACTGTGGAACCTTTCTTGAATATTTTCACCAGACAATTTGAAGACTTCTAGTTTCCCTGACCCAACTGGGTTTCACCAACTGCTTTAGTTTTTAACTATCATTTCAAGTGATGCAACTAATGACTAATAACCTCTGCATGCAATGAATGAAAATGCAACAGAAACAAAACAACATGGCTGTAAAAAATAAGATCTCTTTAATTGTTCCCTTCTCTCTCCCTCTGTCTCTCTCTCTCTCTGTCTCTCTATTTGAGATGGCTTTCTGAGGAACTGCAAAATTCTCAGGAGTAAATTCCTGAAATAGAAGTTATTAGGTTAGAATTTACTGTACACTTAAAATACTTCTCAAAGGCTTGTTTATATGTTTCGTAGATATTGTTGGCTACATAAAATATCTGTACTTAAAAACATTACTGCAAGATATATTTATATCACAGATGCTTAACTACTCACTTCAGGCAGTTCAAAGCAAAACCGATTGATGACGTGAAGTAGGTCGAGAATCATGTTGTGACCAATTACTAGCTTTTTCTACATTGGAACAACCCAAGAAAATTGTCAATTACAATGGAACTCTGAATATACTATTATTCTCATGTGTGATGCTAAAGTACATATAGCAATTTATACATTTAGGAGTTACTTAACAATTAGCGCTTTTAATATACCCATATTAAAAGTACTAATAATAAAAAAATTAACAGCAATGAAATACTCTAAAGAAAACTGACAACAAAGAAATACTATAATAAAATGATAACACATTTGATGCAAGAATTTGTAGAATCATCCGACTGTGGTGCATGAGTTTGATAGGTATTTCTGACTTAAGTTCAAATACAGCAACTAATGACAAATTTTGTTTAAAATCAATTCAACTTTGGTTGACACTTATATGCCCTGTCTGGAGAGCTCGCAGTTGACTTTCAAATTGATATTATTTGAAGTTCAAGTAAGTACGAAAAGTACTTAACATGAAACCAGAATTAAATAAACTACAAGGTCTATTATATCTTTTAAAGCTATTTTAGCCATGCAAACATTCGCCTGCAATGAAACACTGGGAATCTACCATCTTTAATCTAGAATATTTAACTAACTAGCAATACCCAAAATAAAACAATCAAAACAATTCATACGAAACTCACATAATGGCTGATTGCTTCGATAACTTTGGAAAAACCAACAGCATCTTCAAGCTCATTCTAGACAAATTTAATACAGATTTCTTTAGTCGCCATGCTTCAAATGAAGCTCCAATGTCTTCAACAATTGATGTATCTATGTTCTCTCCCTAACATTAATTGTTATCTCTATGTGTTGCATTATACAGTGCCAATCAAATTAATTAAGTAAAATCTATAGCCATTTACATAGCACGCACAAAAGAAGAACGAAGATTTCATCGATAACTTGCAAGTGACATGCTTGCAGATACAGATTCTGTAGCAGATATTCCACATTAAATAACTAAAAAAACTTCAATTCTGGCATCTTACGAGTAAAGAGAAGAGTTTAGGATACTGGCAATAGCCGTAAAACCAGGGTACAAAGCGCCGAAGATCAACTTGGACTTCAAATCCATTCCCAAAAGTCAACTCAATCTCTCAGAAGTACAAGCGATGATAAAATGAGGCTCTGAATACAAAGCGATGGGCACCTACCTGATTGCCAAACCTGTAACCACTTGCTGCAAGAATTTGTATAATTCATCTATTATACCATACTTGCAATCCTAATGCATTGTGCCAATTTGAATATCAATAAAGACAAATATACATATGTGTGTGCACACGTATGTAAAAGAAACTACTGGTTGGCATCATACCTGTTCTGCCCGATTTCGCTCCTCTTTCATGTGTTGAAGTTCTTGCTCCGTCTTAGGGAAGTTCACTCGGATAAACCTCAGATTCTTGTCATTGACCACTGACTCGAGATGTACTTTTGGCTTAAATCTGGCGATCCACATAAAATACACATTAGCAGGGGCTCTATCCCTATACCCAGCGGGCGCAAGTGCACCCAGTAGAAAACAGAGGGGGGGAACATTTCACAATGTATAAATTTCAGAAACAGGGGGGAAAACTGGTCAAATGGAATGGAAGAGTATTTTTGAGGGGGGAAAATGGAAAGTCGTGAGTTTTTGAGCCCGGCTGCTTTGGGGGATAGAAGACCCTGCACATTAGCACTGCTGCAACACTGCAGATAGTAATACTGCAGCACATAGTCACTGCTAAACAACAACAGGCAAACCATAAATCTGGGCCAAGTTCAGCATCATGAATTTGGTCACAGCACACGACAGCATAATTTCCATAATTAAGTCACAATTTGCCAACTGTTCAATGCAAATAGTTAAGAAGAATAAAGAATGCATGCAGAGAAAAACAGACAAGATGTATTATCACGAATATGCATTCAGTTGCAGCAAAGGAAATGGTTGAAATTCACGTTTAACAAATTTTACTTCAACAAGAGGATGGTATTGCATATACGCTCATACCTTTGGCCAACCTCCTCAAAGAGACATTTGCGAAGAAATGCATCACATGGCTCGAGATCCAATGGCTTTAAGTCATCAGAATCTGAATTTTTATTCATATAATCATCGACACGTTTCCTAGTCACATGTAAAAATCCAAAGTAACAGTAATCCAAAAACAAAACAGACAACCAAAATATATTAGGTGAAGATGATACAGAAAGTCAATTTATAACACAATAATTGAAAGTAATAATTACAAGAGCTTTTAGTTAGATATTTGTATCACATCATTTAAGATATTCATCTTTACAAGAAAGACAGCCTTTTTAAAATTATACAAATAATCCTACCACACACTGAAACGGGAAGCAGAGATTTAATTTTAAAATGATAATGTACAAATCTGTGTTAGCCTTCACCGATTTTTAGTTTGTCAGTATTCTAGTCGTTAACAATCATTCCGATTTTACATTCATAATGTTCAACTGAGTTATGCAAAATTAAATTGTATATGCCTTGACAGATGTTCCTATTATTACCTTAACATCTGTCTGAATGTGGAGCTCCACTGGTACATAATACATACCTAATATCAATGCAAATATCAACACCACAGAGGCTAATAACTTAGATGCTATGATTATCATTTGTTAAGATCATAAATAATTATTAGTCGCATTGAAATTTCAGATGTTGATTCCTTACAGTGTAGCTTCAATGACACGCCTCTCATCTGGAGAGACCGTGGGACTGTTCTTTACTGGTGTAGACTCTTCGTGATCTGAATCTGGAGATGAGCTCTGAAGCGCAGCACGTTTCTTTTCCATGGCTACAAGCAGCTTCTGCTTATCGTCTGAATGGAGATAGGAAATGCCTGAATTAAAACAGAAGATTACACGCAACTGAAAGCAAACAGGTGACATACGCAATCATTTACTTATGTTTTCTCTTCAAAACTTTCAATGGCAACAGTTTCTAAAGAAATCAACAACTGAGAAATTTGGCACAAATCATTTCTGCCGAGTGAAACATGAGCGTCCTCAAGAGATGTTCAGAAGCACAATGAACATTATGAACATTCACAAGGTACAACTCCCTTCCTATTACTTTAATCTATAGGTTCATTTAGAATTCAACTTAAACATTACTTGCTCATTATGTTAAAGAAATCACTGACTGGAAGTACTGGGATAATAATTTTCATATTGTGGATCTGCTTAATTTCGGTTCCTTCTTGTTAAGCTAAGACACAGAAATTAATTCATACGCTTGAGAAGGACACATGCCACAGCAGTGCAATCACCTGTAAATTTACAGCCGTAAGTTTAAGCAGGTCAAGAAACCCTTTAGATCTGCTATTGACAACTACGAGCAGCATCAAAGCCTCATTCATTAAAATATTACATTTCCTGCATTTCGCAGTTGGAAGTGATTCAATAAATTGCTCAATTGACTGTTTGTGTGCTGGATTATTTGAACTAATTGTTGGAACTGTAAAATACAAATGCAGAGAAAGAAAATCTGTAAAGGAAAATAAAAAATGACCAATTTTCTCTATATGCTGTTTTATCAATGTAGCAATTGCTGTCCTTGAGTTGCTAACTTCATCAAAAATGTAAAACCAATTGAAACAAAATGAACTCTGGTTCAATACAATTCAGATGTTCTATTTTCTTTGCTTCCGACTATCTGCATAGTCTACTAACCATCTCTGAAAACTTTTCCAAAGTCCATCCCCTTAGATGCAAGGAATTCAAGGCTGGAAGTCTGAAATGTTAAACAGTTTAACAAACTCTTTAATTAATGTTATGGCTAAGCCAATGATTTGGAAAGAGATCAAATTCAATCTTGGACAACGTGCTTCTACGGCCGAAACATTAAAAATATAACTTTGCTTCCCAGATGTCAATGACTCTGATAATCCTAGCAATTCATTTTATTTCACCAACATAATTGTTTAGTTACATTATGAACAACGCGTAAAGAACACTGGGATCATATTTTATAGTTTTATAATTTTTATTTGCATTGTGGCATCTGATTGCCAGTGCAGTGTAAATATATAAATTCCATACATTTGGCAACCGACAGGTGATAGGTCTTGTGTGTGTGTGTGTGTGTGTGTGTGTGTGTGTGTGTGTAATAGGTCTTGTGTATGTGTGTGTGTGTGATAGGTCTTGTGTGTGTGTGTGTGTGCTTAGCTGATTGTTAATACTGGTGCATGACATGGAGCGAAACAAATTTGCTGAGGATGAATTCCATTGAAACCATGTATAATATATATATATATATATATATATGTGCAATAGTAAATGTTTTTTTTGCACGTTTAAAGAACAAATTCATATTTGAAAACTTTCCAAAGTGTTGATATTCTATTGATAGCTACAATGCCACAATTGCAACATGCTACAAAAGTTCAGCAATCTATTAGCTGAGATAGATTTATTTATCCATATAGATTTCTATACCGCCTTTTCATGTCTTCTACTACTACTACTCAGAGGCAGTCCCGACTACAGCCCAGAGGTGTTGGGATCTAAGCGCCTCAAGCAATTGTGAGTGGAGGACTTGCTCAAGGTCCCTACACAGTGGTTTTGGTATCTGAATCAAACATGCGACCTTTTCGACTCACAGAGGCGACTATCCCACTACTCCACCATGCCCCACAGATGAAGGAAAGATAACAAATAAAAGCTTTCAAATTACGGAAGAAAATAAGAAGGCAGTGTAAAGTGACAAGTCCTGGCTAGTACAGTTGTGCGTAATGCGAGTCATATGTATGCTTATGTTACGTCTCACTTAGAAAAGACATGAAAGGCATTTTAGGCTAGAGGAAGAATTGAACAGAATTCTCGGGTGGCAGAGAGGCCGACCAGCCACAATAAATATGCTGTAGCTGTAACAAATGAAGTAGCTAACATTTAACAGTCATGAGTTAATCTAAAGGTTAACTATTCATCCTAGTCTCCTATTCAAAAGGTCAATAATGTAAAGTCGACCTGGCTCAAAAGCCCAAGATTTTGGTTTTACCTGGCATGTAAACTTAGCATCTGGAGCAGATCTGTTGTATGGCCGAGGAAATACATAGAAGTTGAACACTTTAGTAGTGTAGCTGAAAAAAAATACTCATGGCAATCAATCAGCCAACCTCTGCGCAATATGTAGCAGGTAAAGAATGGTTCAGAAAGACAGTAAAATATATTGTATTTCATCTAGTCATGACAGCTCATTCTGAAACCCTTCTTTTGTCAATATTCTACTTTGTTTACTCTATTTATAGATTTCTAAAGCGCATCTTTAAGTACAATCTGAAACACACAACATATGCTTGTTTCCTGTTTTATGCTTGTTTCTTGTAGTGCACATTTTGTTAGATTATTAAAAAAAACTTTTGCGTGCTTACTTAATTGTTCATCCTACTTAACCCATTTTATTTATTTCATATCTTTTGTGTTGTGCTTAGCTTTGTTTTGTTTAGTCTAGTTAAGCTACTATTCAGCAAAAAAAAATGCTGTAATGCTTAGTTTATGTCTCCCACTTCCCTTGATTCTTTAGTTGTCTTTACCTCCACCTACAAATCCAAGGTACATAAGGGGCCCTGCCCAGCGGGATTCATCATCCCTTTAGGTCCCTCCTTTTGTATCCCTATTTACTACACTTACCGATTCTCACACTAAAGTAATTACTGACAATACGTATATCACGGTCTTGTGTTATGCTTGTTTCTTGGATGGATCAATAAAAGCTCATGTTATGTTAACCTAATCACTGTAATCAGAGGCGCTCCGCTCCCAGTGCGTTTGGCCCCGTGAAAAAAGATAAGTTTTAAGACGGCGAGCAGAAGCAGCAGTACTGACAGCTAAGATGTACTTCAATAAAGGGTATATCCAGTTCAGATTTTCATTATGTATTAGCTTCAACTTAATTGAGAGAAAAGCTGTGAAAAAACCTGTTTGCTGATACTCAGAGAATTCTATCATTGTAAGCAATGACAACAGAAGACTTAGCAGTTCTATTCCAAACAAGTCAGCTCTGAAAGAATCTGACTATAAAGTATACAGACAAGTCTTTGGCATATTTATGCAAAAACATCATTTGTAAAGTCATTTCAAGGCTTTAGGCTAAGCCATAATCAAACCCATAATCAAGTGGGAAAGCCAGGTCTAAAATTGAAACCGTCAGAGAAACCAGAAGTTAGGCCATAGTGTGTAAACAAATACTGAAGCAAATCAGTCCTAATATTAATTCAGAACAAAATGTTGTAATATTAATTCAGAACAAAATGTTGAATCCCACGGTATTTTGACTACCCTGGCCTCCTAGTGTGATGAAAAGCAAAAAATACATTTTCATACCACAAGTGGAGCAAGAAGGTTTGAACACTTTGAAATAAATAAGAAGTTAAAAGAACTCAATAAAAATACAAAAATCAAATCAATACCTTTGTGTTTTCTTGTCATAGCGAAATGCACACAAACCAAACTGTATAATCATGAATGATTTAACAGACTGTAAAAGAAGAAGCAACAATCTTACTGTTACAGATTTTCAATGTAAGAGATATTATAATTTACATTTAGAATGCTATATTCATCTTCATGGACATAGTACCAGCACGTTTCAACGAGTGTGTAAATGCTTATTTTATGTATACTAACTGGAGTTACTGTAGACCAGAGTGCTATTTGGCACCTGGTACAATAAAGAATATACTTGCTTACTTATTTGAGTCATACGACAACAAAATTACAATGGCACATATGTATTAAACTACATAACTTAATACAGAGCCCATCAGAGCAGCCATAAAGCTACACCTATGCTTCATTCTATTTGTGTTTTTCCAAAAATAATAATACATGTATTTGCTAAGGTTAAAGTAAATGTACATTTTTACTAAACAATGGCAGGAATAATTACCCTAATGCTAAACTAGCCGAACATCGATACCTAGGGGACAGGCACTGAATACGGCCTAGGTGTATAGACATCTGAGCTTACCCATATCCCTTGCGGTCTCAAACGCAATATACTAAACTGAAATTATGAACAGATGAGTTACCTTAAAGCTGCCCAGGTCACATTGCTGACCTTGGAGTTGTTTCAGAAAGTTAAAAATCTGAACAGCAAACAATTGATTGAAACCGATAATTAATGCAATTGTGACACTGCCATACCTGGTATATTTTCTTGTACCTGTCTTCTGGTGTGTCAAATGCATGGATAGCATTTCCTTCTGTTTCAAGTCCTTCAAAGACAGATAATTTTATATGTACTGCCTCAGAAGGTTATATAAAGATAAAGGAATTGGTGTATCAAGGTTATTAGTAATGATAAGAAAAATTCTAAACAATATTTCCCGTTCTTTCGATGATGCGGTGATGCGGTGATGCGATGATGCGATGTTTGTCT
>JAQFXW010000617.1:0-17750 GCA_034693945.1 Dendrobaena attemsi
ATTAGCATTTGAGTCGATTCAGCACAGGCTGTGATCCATTAGACCAGCGGCGAGCGCCTAGAAGCGTATACAGAGTTTAAATTATGGCACGGCTTATGCGCGTCGGAGAACAATAGACCCGTCGGTGTCACTGTGCGGGTCATCGAATGGTCAGTTCGATTCTCTCGCTGTTGGAAGATATTTCCCGTTGTGGAGAATGTGTTAATTAGTCAATCACAGTGTCCCAACATTTCAATGATGAATGTGCAATAAAATGAATGGAAAACTAATTCCTCACATGATTCGAGGGTTGAGTCAGTGCAAAACTTAAAAGAAAATCATGAAACTGTGACTTGGCTTTGAGGCATATAATTAAGATATATTGAGTGTATGATTAAGGATTGTTGAATTAAACGGACAGGAATAGACTATGCGAAACTGAGTTATATGATCAACTTTGATACTTACCACAGTAACTGAGGAAGACAGGAAGAAAGACAAGTCCATGCAAAGCACCGAACAGCACAACACCCAGAAACATCCGGAAGTAGAAGACCTGGAAGAGCTGCGACTTGGAAAATGCCAGAACAATGATACCAAAGAGTTTTGTAAGTGTAATTCCACTCAGCACCTGGCAACAACAACAACACCAGTAGAGGCAGATTTTAGGCAAATTTAAATAATAAACAATATATGCAAAATGATGTTTCTGACATTTTAGCATTTTTCATTTTGATAATGCACTAGAGTTTAAATACAATAAAAGAAACTAATTGACTAATAGCATATTACATATGGCAGACAATTACACTAGTGCAAAACTCTGGTGATAATTGGAAGGTCCACACTCCACAATCATTCAGTTACTTATTAGGTATAACATGCACCTCATTTACCAGTGCTAACGTACAAAGGTAGCCGCAGCTATTAACCTAACATGATAAAATAACCCTAAGTTAATCGTGAAATTCTAATCTAATCTCAACAACAATTCAACATCCTATGATGACGGATACTTCCAGTTACTCACGGAACTTCCCATGTGAGTGACTGCATCGTACGTTCTCAGAATTCTCGTCGGCCTCGGAGAGATGGCAAATGCGCGTGCAATGTGTGAGCAGAACTCGACTGATATGCCGACAGTCATGACAAGGTTAACAAGTGAAAGCGCATTAAGGCTAATGGACCAGAAGAACATAAGGCCAAACATGCTCAACAAGATCATCGCTATGACAACAATGATGACAACAGCAGTCCAGAGGTCAAAACCAAGTAATATGAAGGTCATGCCAAAGATGGCTGCCATACTAAGGCCAAGGTTGAAAATGGTCTGGTCTACAATCGTCAGATATTGCTCGTAAAAAACATAGAAAACGCTGAAACAGAAACATTTAAACTTATAATTCATTAATTTGTTTCTTTAGTTTTGTTTTTACATGTTCTGGAGTAAGCGTTCCTCGTCCTCTGCTGCGAATTGTGCAAATGTGCCTCCAATTCATTAAATTAGTCAGCTCAATAATTAGAGTGGGTTCCTTGAAGGGGTGCTACATGTATACTAATTCTTAAAATGAATGGATGAATGAACTAGCTGTCCTACCAGCTGATTATCTAATGAACATTGAACAGTCAAACTAATCTATATCAGACCACATTCTGTTCTATTTTCATAAGTAAATTTTCTTATTGATTTTATTTAGCTAAAGACTTACAATTTACTACTGAGGAGGTTAGTTAGTCCCACACCATTGAATCATCTGTTAAACTTGTTTCTACATATGTTTAATTATTTTAGGTATTTTTTCAAATAATGCCTGTGAATACATGCAGACTGATTTAATTAATTCAACTATAAATCCACAAGCTTGTCTTTTTTGCTCAGAGAAGCATAACAATCAACATACAATAATTTAGTCAAATGTGGACTCTATTGCTCCTGAAAAATTTATATAGCACTAGCTCAGAGGGTCCTATATTTGTCTTGTGTAAGAATAGACTCTCATATATTAGCATAACATAAATTAAGTATACGGTAACCTCAACACTTCAACAGATGTATTGGACGAACAGCTGACCTGTATGGAAAGACATTTGGAGTTGTCTTCATAGCTGCATCGTCTCCAGTGTTCGCCAGAGCACCTTCAGAGTAATTCCAATGCAGAAGTGTCTGCATGATGTTGTTACCGAGTTCCCTGGCATACCTGAGCGCAGCGATGAAATCTTTTGATGTACGAAGGACTGAATGGTAGGTCATGAAATACGTGGCACCTATTTCACTGTTGTTTTCCAGTTTAACAGCAGAACCATATGCAGCATGGCCCCTGAAATATTCAAATTAATGTTATCATTCCACATTAACAAAGACATGATAATGAGCAAGTTTGAAGTAGGCAAATTTCAAGTACTCACAACTAAGTCAAAGCTCAAGCATAAATACCTGTAGTCCCTCACTGTTTTGCCACACAATACAGGTAAAGCACACATTATATTCATGTATGCACACCATATATTATTTGTACTAAGACATACATAATACATATATGAGCTGCCATGTGATGGTTGTATGTCTGTATTAAGATAATATAATCACAAGTGCTACACGTGTGGTCACATATTAGCATTTACTCAAACAATGCTTTATAAAAGATGACCTGCATTGTTAGTATGCGCTCAATGCTCATCGATATAAAAGCTAAAGGTTGCAAACAGCTATGCTTCATTAGATAATGACTGCACTGGTTCCATTGCTGGTGGAAACAAGTTAGTCATGGCTTAAACTGAAATATTGCTCAGATTAATTTTGCCTCTATTTTGCTACTGAAACTGTGACTGAAGCAGACATCAAATTCTGTAAATCAGCTTCAACTTTCATGAAGTACTGCTTTGCTCAGTTATCTTAATTGAAAAACTGGTACTTGTTAAATAGCATAAAACAGAGGTGATAAAATATCATGATATCATATGATACACAAGCAACAGTGAATTTTGGAACACAATAAATTGTACACACCCCTTAGGACATGAAGTGCCAGGATTGTCAGTTAGGAACCATGGCAAGAATTTAGTAAAGTCTCTTTCCACTGGTCTGCTGTGATCCAACTGAGTGACGTTGCACAGCTCACAGTGAGATGAATTGACTACCACAAGAAAATAGAGACATGCAGCAGATAGTCAAAACCTTGAAAAATATCAAATCAAAATGTCAGTGCCATCATAACCTCTGGACAGCATGAAAGGCATGTTTTCGATAATATTTATAGACCATTACTCAGCAAAGACAAGTAAATTGCCCAAACAAGTTCTTATAGATGTGATGCACCAATACATTTACTGATAAGTTGAACCTCTTTTTCAATAGGGCTCCATAGAAATGTGGTTCATGATAATAGTCTTACCTACGAGCGATGTTCTGCAACAAAACACTTCTGCTCTGAAGATATCTATTAAAATCTTTGCTTCATCACAGACTTAGCTCTTTCAGCTTTCTTCTGCCTCTTCTTCCTGGTCTATTCTATATAACAACCAGACACTCGGATCTTTTCCTGGGACATATCTCTACGGACATCTCTGACATGGTGCAGTGCTTGCAAATGGCGTCTTCATCATCTCTTTTTATTGCTCCCAATTCACATAAAACAATTTATGCAAACAAAGTTCATAAAAAACGGGACTTAAAGGGCATACCCAAAAGGAACATTGTTCCGCTTAATTAGGGCTACCTAATTACGTTACAAGTAAATATATGGCAATTCAGAACAAAACAAAATAAGACAGACTCAGCTAGTCTAGTAAAAAACACAAACAACTTAACTTAGCTAACTACAAGAAATATATGAGAAAATCGGGGAAAAGACACAGTTAGTTTAGAGCCTGGTAGATAATCACAATTCGCTTAATTAACTTGAATATAATGCCACACCTGCTTCTTAAATAGTGGCATATTTAGTATTGAGCGAAGAGCAATAGGAAGCGAGTTCCATATTGTTGGACCAGCGCATTTGATTGGAAATAGCCTAGTATTAGTGTGAGCAAAGGTGCTATTAAATTTACCTTGAGCTCTAGTAAAATGGAAGTGGCATTGAGCATAAGTCATAAAATACTTGCACCATTATAACTTGGCTTACGATTCCCTTTGCAAAAGAACCAGGAAAATATAAAAATACGTCATCCTTGCAAGGCTTGCATAAAAAAGTATTATCGTTTCTAAAATAAGCAAATCTCAACTGTTTGGCCATTTCTGACTACACCAATCCCTGGATAAAGTTTCATGTTACCTGTTGAAGGACAGAAGCTGGAGTTTGTCTCAAACTGTCGACAACACCCACTTCCTGGGGCCAACCAATCAAAGTAATCATCTATCCAAGACGAAGGCGGATACGAGATGTGCGAACTGTTAAAAATTCAATCCTTAGCAACTTCACATATTCAGAATCACACACAATAGTAATCACTAGAGAAATGAATGCACAATGTCATCCGCAGTCAAGTCAGTAGAATAGTGGGTGTCCCTGGGTCAAGCTCTGAGTGGCTCCCTTGAAGAGGTGACAGTATATGAAATGTTTATTAATGAATGAATGAATGAACCAAGAAGAAGAAACCGAGTTACAATAACTTAAATCTTCATCCAACCATCAATCAATCTGTCAAGCAATTACAGTCAGAGATAATAAATGTAACTTCCAATCTGCATAGCACAGGAATGACACATAGTAGATCCAATTGCTGTACATACCTGTTTGCCCTGCGTGTAGCTTCATACACTTGACTAAGAAGTGAATTCTCCGGGCATCCACTGCCCCCACAAATCTGATTCTGGCCGGTGACAGTTGTATAGTTATGACCACCCTCGACCACAAAATAGACGGGAGAACCAACAGACAAGTATTTCTCCATTGACACAAAGTAGTTGATCACATAGGAGTCCTGTCACAAAGCACAATTAATAGAGAAACATAGGACAAAAAGTAGCCACAAGCTCCTTAAAGAGGCAAAACTAAAACAGGAAGAGACAGAACTACACAGACAGAGACATGATGCGGTAAAGACAGTCAGAAGCAGGAACGAGAGCAAACTGTATTTACAGGAAGACAGAGACAAAGAAACACAGACAGTAACAAGGACACAACTCACAATGTGACAGGAAAAAATAGACATTAACAGATGTTTGTTTGTTTGTTCGACTGTTTATTTATTTTAAAATTCCTGTCATATGCTCTGTAATTACTTCATTAATTTTACTTTCTGTATAAAAAATACTTTAACCTCTACAACAGATGTGATGTGTCATGCTGTTCCTTGGTTGCTCTGATTATAAACGAATACCAATACTGGACATTTTTGTTTAGTAAGGCTTTTTAAACAATGAAAAGATCAAAATATGCAGATGTTCAGAATGACACATTTACCTCTGGCATTGACAGTTTCTGATCTAATCCTATTTCAACTTTGTTGACGACAGCAGCGCATATACACATCCACGTGACAAAGACGAAAATCTTTAAAAAAATAAAACCCATAAAATCAGCTACATGCACAAAACTGCTACCTACATTGCAAAAAAAGTGAAACCAGCATAAAACAATTGTATGTGTCAAGATGCCATAATTATAACAACTGTTACGTTTCTCACAGATAAATATATTAAAACTGACAAAACATTTTAACTAGTCAATGTGAAATTTTTAGCATGCTGAAGCCTAGTTAATGCTGTAATAAACAATGATTGAACCGATGATAATTGCACTGAAACCAACTGACGTAAATAGGAAAGACACGAACCACAAGAGGCCGAATGAATTTGTTCAGCAGAAAATTTGTGCAGTAGATCTTGACTACATAATGCAGTAAGCCTCCTTGGGGCCGACCACGATGAATGAGGTGATGTGTCTCAGGCTTTTGAATACAACAGCAAATATCTGGACGATCATCCTACAACAGAATATGTTACCCTTAAATTGCTCTGGAAATTTTAACTATAATTATGATATTAATGAATTTCTAGAGAACTGTGACCTCAAGAAAACCTCACTTTGAGGCGATGGTAAAGCATTTTCCAATGCATCCTAATCGATAGTACTTGCTAAATCTGTGCTTCAATCAAAATGTCTATGAGTAGGGTACCTTGAAGGGGTGCACTATATAATGAGATGAATAAGTGCTCCATTCCTTACTTGTGACCACTAAACTTCTACTCTGATATCATAAATAACATATCAACTTAATGTCAATTTGCACATATATTAGCGTGTAAGTATCTTGACCCTTTATATGGACCAAAATCATCTCAAAGGCATCATCCAAACCTGGCATTATCACCATAACCTCCATAAACCACATCATCAGCTTTACAACAATTAACTATCATTAGCATCAACTTTATTGTGTTTCATGCATTTACAGTCAAATCATTTGACATCATTATATGACACTATCCACTTGGTTTTCAGTATATTAAATTTATAGTGATTAATGAATACTATATAGAATTCAATTTTTAGAATTCACTTGCAAACAAATTTATTTATTTATTTAAGCATTTCTATACTGCCCCATAAAGTCCACTACTACTCAGAGGCGACTACAGCCACAAGGAGTGTCAGAGTTTTCACGCCAAAGTGCCCCGAGCAACTGTAGGTGAAGGACTTGCTCAAGGTCTTGGGTCTGAATCGAACCTGCGACCCTTCGGACACAAGTCGACGATTGTCCCATTGCTCCACTCACGCCCTATGTGCTAGCCCGGGATGTTAAATCTCTGAGTGTCGGCAGGCATCGGGATCGTACTCGGTACCGTGCAAACACACGGCCGGCGCACTCCCAATGTAGCTAACTGGGCTAGTACAATGTAATACCTTGCAATTGTAAAACTAACTATTGACACTACTACCTATACAAAACATTATCACGTAGGTGAGGAGGAAAGGGTTCCTTTTGAGTTCTCCTATTGTCAGCTGTGGGTGAACAATATTATAGCACTGCAACTAATACTACATATGTTATGTAAAATGCATTCTCACCTCTTGTCTTTTGGCATCGACAGCAAGTAGACTAACAAAACATGAAATCTGAAGTAGAAAATCGATTAGAAGTGCCATGGCTGCGTATAAAGAGAAGACCTTTACTGCAGGCATGCTTGTCAGAGCCCCTTGAAATTCATAAAAACAAAACAAAACTAGCTCAATACGATATCTATACAAGACCAGCAACTTAATTAAGAGCACACACAATGTCATACTCTACTCTTCTGGACATGAACCACGAAAGCAGGTGATTTCTCAATAATTAAATGGCATTCATTCACCGCCACAGGCTATATTCCGTTGCAGTGTCCCTGAGGGCAGGCACTTGAGATATACATAATGTCTGAAAGGCTTCTACAGTCCAAGAATTCTTGCTGCAACAGTTTCTGGATTATTCATGAGCCTCTGCTGCCTATGTTGTTTATATGATGCATTCTCTCTACTGCACAGAATTACAATCAAATTACAGTCAACGAATGTATTGCAAATGTTCACATACCGTACAATGTTAACAGATCATTATTGCATATAATAAAAAATGGAAAGATTGTCAGCATCTGAGATTACCAAGGAAAAAGGCAAGTGACTCCGAGAGACTCGTGAGCAACATGCTTGGTCCAACTTTTCCGACGACTCTTGCAACGCGTTCCTCTACCGTATCTTCTGGCCTCACTTCAGACCTCTGCAAATGAAGTAATATGTTTTTACCATTTTATGATCTCTTTCGATGCTCATGACCAGGTGTAAAAAATATTATACTTTGAAGGTAGGGACCTAGCCAAAGTTGCCCTGAGCAGTGTATCCTAAAAACCTGCATTTTCATGTCCAAGAAAGTTTTCAAAAATCTCAGTGAACTAATTTTATGCAAGCACACAAGTTGAGCAGATACTGTTGCTAGATAGAACAAAAAAGAGATTTTAGATATATTTCAATATGTGAACGAGTTACGAGCTTCTTTATCCGATTCAGACCAACTTTCTACGCAATGCAGATATATGCACTTTTCATCTAACCTCGCATTAATGTTCGACTCGAATTTCAACTAATATGCCCACTATTGAATGCAAATGATCCTCTTAAAATGTTTACCTTGTCATAAGAAGTAACATTTTAATTGACAAACAACATATTCCTACACAAAATCGGTGAATTTATTCGATTTGCAAACAGTGCCTTGCCATGGTTGTTGATACGAAATGTTTATTTGTAGCTTGGCATGGCTTTAAGTAACCGTTTTGATTGGTAATTTAAAATATATTTGGGTGTTTCTAGGAGATCCCAATGCATTATTCTGCTTGAAATCATACGTACAACCCAAAGCTATTTAGTATTCAATTATTCATACTCTATACTGAATATGAAACAGTGTGTGGCTACGACATAACTAATTAGTATTCAATTATTCATACTCTATACTGAATATGAAAAGGGTATGTGGCCACTACATGAGAAGACTCGCGTACTACCTTTTACTACAGAGCGGTCGGTGGAGGGTGAAATTCGAGAGTTGAAATTCAAGTCCAACATTACTACACTACCGTGTGGTCAGTAGAGATTTAGCAATAATACCTCATTAAAGTAATCAGAATAATTAATGTAATTCTATTCTCAAGCAACCATTCAACAGTGTCACGACCATAGGTAAAAACACTAGTTTACACTTTAACAACACTTACACTTTAACAATTAATTTGTACTGGTTTTCACTTTAACAACTAATATGCATTAAAAATACGAAAATTGACAAATAATCTCTTTCATTGTTTAAGGGTTGAACATAATTCACTTTGGCTTATCAGAAGATGTTTGTCAGATTTAATTGCATCAGCTGCTCATAATTAGAGACAAGAAAACGTCTATGCAAAGTCCTTCACCTGGAATGACTGGACGAGAATAAAGATGTTGTCGACACCGACAGCCAAGACGAGGAAAGGAACGACCTCGATGATAATAAGAGTGGCAGGAATGCGAATGTAACTGAAGAAACCAACGCTTGACACAACAGACAGAAGGACTATGATGACACCAGCAAATCCAAGCGATACCTTGGAATCCAGCTGTAGCACAAAAACCAATTGTGCTAATTATGTGTAAAGTATTTTTAGGCACACACACACAATTATTAATAATCCACTGGTTCTAACCTGGATAGGTCTGTGGGTTGTAGCATCATTTTACTATTTTTTCCAGGGTTACAATTCCAACACGTCATATGAAACTTCTGGTGAGCTAATGTTGACTTAAGTTAAAGCAAAATCACTCACCATGTTATTGTTTTGCTGCACTGTTATATTTGTGATGTAATGTACCTCAGATTCCTACATGACTAATACGAAATTTAAGAGAAAGAGCATTTCCGTAAGCTAACACTGAGGCAGTCTAAGGCAATGAAGTGTTAGCAACTTCATTTTCTTAGCCTCAGCATATGAGACATAATGAGGGTTGGTGTTCAGTACCCTCCCTCGCCATCTCATCTTCTCACCGACAGTCAGTTTACTTATCATAAATGAGTTGGCTAGGAGGTGTGCAGATGGAGCATAAATCTCTAGCAAACATTATAAAAGCACCTTCTCAGTATGTCTCTCATGCTGCACCAATCTAAAATTATTTCTGAATTCAACAAGTTCATTAAGAACACCAAGTTCATCGACAAGTAAATGATGAACAGCTGGAACAGTTTCCACCGGTAGGTTCTCACATACACTTATAAACAGATTCTACTCCAACTTGATAATTTATCCTATAGTCGAGGTTCTTTGACCTCGATTCAATGACGAATACAAAGAAAGCTACACTGTATAATGCAAGACAACAGTTAGCTTACCGACCGCACTCACTGTTGATGTATATATTATATATATAGCACTATAAAAAAATGATGCCCTCATGTTTCTGCAGAGCAGCATTTGTCAGCAGCAATTCATCATCACCATCCTCATTGTCATTACTTGCACACACCCTGCTGCACTTGTCAATGGCCGATTTTGTCCTGATCATGATCCTTCTCAATGCTTCATTATCATCCTTCTCATCATCTATCTCACTGTTGTCTATGATCATTGACCTCACTGGAATACCAAACTGCTTAACTGTATAAAGACGAGCTAATATTAAACTGCATGGAAAACTAATCCCTCTCGTCATCAAAGGATTAAGATACTTACACCGGAAGACTAAAGTATGAACAAACCACATCATGACACTACAAATGTCATTAAGCTGTCCTTTTATATAGTACACACACAACTAACAACTACTACTCTGAGCTGTGTGAAAATGCAGAGCCATTGACAGATGCAGCAGAGTGTGTGAAGTAGTTGTCCTCGCTTTCTTGCTCAGTTTGAATTGTCACATATGTTCAAGCAATGCTCGTCCATATGGTTCAATTGTGAAAGAGAAACAAACAAATACAGAAATTTAAAGATAAATATATACAATGACTTAAAAATTACAGATGCTCGGTACAGTATTCAATTGCATGATCATTGTTTGCATGTAATTAAACTTAAACATTATACAGTCAGTTCAGTTTCACTATTCTGTGCAAGGTACAAGATAATTGTTCAGGTGGGATGCATAACAACGTTCATCTGTGTATAGCAAAGCCAACAAATAAAGAATCCAAATGTTCAAAAAGTCAGATGTAAATTGACAATTATTGAGCATTGAAAACTAACATGTCAACAAGCAATCAATAGCAAACAGATTGTTTTATGCGATGCACGAGGCCATGCATTCAAAGAATGATCAGAATGAATAGAAGAATATATACCATCAGCCTGGAGCAAGAGCGATAGTGACCAAGCGTAATGGTGATGTAGGCAAACATGACGAGGTAACTGATCAAAATCGTAAAGATGTCGGACGTGCTCTCTCGATTTAACTCATCTTGAATGGATCTCTAAAACAAGACAAAATACAAATATCTTAGTTTAAAACACAACATATTAATAATGGCAGTGGTCTCTCCAGAGCTAAAAAGTCAAACCCCTGAATTTCTTAAATGTTCATTAAATAATTTTTCAACAGTGAAGCACACAGATATGCCTCACACAGATCTTGCATCTACAAACACAAATGTTTTAATACATGGCAAAAATATTCGCCGAAATTTGCAACATGAAACTACACAAGACAAGCCTATAAAGTGCAGCTCCCCTCATACTAGCAGATGTTCACTGAGTAACCAGTCTTTACGTTGCCTTTCAATAATAAGCACACAATCCAGGAGAAACTCAAATAAAAACAATTATTTGTTTAATATACCCACAGTGAAAAAGTTACTCTGTGTAAAATGCAATCTGTGTGAGGCCAACATCAACACAGCCTATTGCACTGAATTCTTACCTCTGATGAGTAGGAGACCGTAATGTTGTCTCCCTTGAAATTATGCATAAGTTGTAGAAATGCTGCCTCCCAGGCTGTTGCCTTCTCTTGAAATTTCAAATCTTGGAAATTATTCACCGTAAAAGTTATGACCAAAGCTGTCGCATTCTCATAGTTGTCACCTGCAATCGAGAATTAGAAAAAGTGACTTGCGCTTCATTTAAACCAAAGTCTTTAATCAAACACCAAAAATCTTAGGCACTGCT
The DNA here is from genome assembly GCA_034693945.1 of Dendrobaena attemsi. NCBI lineage: Eukaryota > Metazoa > Annelida > Clitellata > Crassiclitellata > Lumbricidae > Dendrobaena > Dendrobaena attemsi. Next base: position 11,585 of record JAQFXW010000617.1, read on the forward strand.
TTCTGAATAACATCTGGAAGTTGACGACAACATTGAATAGTATTCCTAGCGGTTACAGCAGCAGTCCATCATCATCACCAATCTCATAATCACAACAAGTAATTGTTACGCATACAATGGTAGCATACGCATGGAACTGCAGTTCTAAGGAACTGACCTGGATATCCGCCAAGCGCCACCCAAGGCATCACTGGACCTCCAAACTCAGCCAAGCAAGACATGTTTGTTCCACCGAGATTCAAGTCATTCACTGTCAGTGGATCTCTACAATCATAAAAAGAAAAAAGAAAACACAAATGGAATCAAGACATTTGCGGTCACAAAAACAACTTATCAATCTGTAACCAACAAATAGAACCCTCAAACAATTGTAATTGTAATTTTCAATTTATAAAGCGCCTCTTAGAGAAACCTCAACAGAGGAGCTCCCAACCCAGTCAGCTCGAAACACTAACAAACAGCATAGTCTTCAGACACCGGCGAAATGCAATGGGAGAGAGGGAAAAAGTTCTAGCTGCAAGTCATGAGAAAGACGATCCCAAGCTGACGGTCCAACATAGGCAAAGCTTCGATTTTGAGCCGTGGCAGATCGCATGAGAGGAACAAGTAGAAGGTTATGAGAGACATATCGCAAAGACCTGCGACCAGGCAGGGAAAACGCCAGAATGCAGAGATCCATGAGATAGCTAGGAGCTGAGCCAGCAATACATTTTCGCTGGATGCGCTGTTGGACAGGAAGCCAGTGCAAAGTATCCCTAGAGAAGGATGAAATGCTGCTAAATTTAGGAATGTCTCCAATTAGATGGGCAGCAGCATTCAAAATAGATTGAAGACAGATTGGCCACTGACAAACCAGCAAAAATTGCATTTACAAAGTCAATTCTAGTGCAAATGAGAGCATGGGTGAGGGTCAGCAAGGCATGAGAGGAGAGTGACCAGCAGATAGTATGGAGTTGGCGAAGATGATAAAAGCAAGAGCGGGAAACAACATTTACGTGAGTAGACAATGTAAGCTCTTGATCTAGAACAACCCCAGATCCCTGACAGTGCAAGAAAAAGTAACGTCAGGAAAGAGCTGGCATAAGGAAAGAGATCAAGTCCAGCAAGTTGTACTCAGCCACCAAGCCAATGTTATATACTTACATACAACCCTAATAACCCTTTCGACACTAACCAGGATATTCTGACATTAAAATCCCCTTTATAGCAGAATTCTAACAATTAATCAAACTGCACTGGGTCCGTCTTCCAAATAGATATTTAAGAGCTGGTAGATATGCCAGCCATCTTTAGGAAATATTTCAAGAAGCCCAATTCATGCAAAGATTACATGCGAGAGAATTACTTGCCTTGCACAGATGGTGAAATGATTGATGTAGTCAGCCTGTAAAAGAAACCCGGACGAATCATAGACTGCAGCATCCAGATTATCATGGCTGTTCTGGAAGTAGTTGAGCACAGACATGATGGTACACTTTGAATTATCTGGCTTCAGTGGAATGAAACAGATGTCCTCCAGGGTCACATGTCGCCCGAGTTCATCATTCCACACAGTCAGATTCTCAATAGACTTCTGCAGAGCCAGAACCTAAACAGACACATGATATCGACCCATAAATCTCATGATCTTAACACCTCTGTAATTCAGTAAAGTTCTGATGTACCATTGTAGGCAGAGGCTCATTTTCAACATATATATATATATATACAAAGGTTTAAAGAACTCAACAAAGAACATGTGTGCATCCTTACCTCGTGAAGTATCTCCTTTCTTAGCACGGGTCCATAGAGATGCGAGAACAGACTCTGCCCAGTGTCTGCTCTTAGCCACTGCGAACTATTCTTGGCAGTTATAATGAGCATCTCCGTTCGATAAAAAGGACTGCAACCGAATAAAATAATCTTGTCACTGATCTTAGGGCATATATAATATTATATATATATGTGTGTGTGATTTCACACAGAATTAACAATCAAAATCTATATAGTACCCCTTCAAGATTTCTACTCAGTGGCGCTCCCAACCCAGGCTGTGCGGAAGAAAGCAGTTTTAAGCAATCCATGGAATGGGGAAGGAAAAATCCGAGGGAGACAGTGCAGCTCCAGAGGAAGTCCGTTTCAGGTCACAGGACCAACGACGGATTAAGCACTTTGTTGCATAGTAATCGTGCGTAACAGTTACATAAATATTCAATACATCATGAAATGCATTTATTTAATTGTAATCATAAACTGCATATTTCTGAAGCTCTGAAGCCAAGTGCACGGCACAAGCTTATTCACAAGTGTTTTATCATATCAGTGGTGTTGTCCAGAAATTCAAAATGAAGATGTAAGCTAAATTATAAAAGAGACCAGACACAAGAAAGAAGACAGAGGCAGTGTTTTGCATTTGATGAGGAAGATTGGAGAGAGCTGATCTGTTAAGGTCTACTTAGCAAAGTTGGAATAGGGAACTGACTGGATCAGGGTTCCTGAAGAGGCAGGACTTTAACTTAGAGTGGAAAGCCATAAACAGTGATTGAGTTTATGACCAACTTTAACAACCCATTGAATGTGGAATTGTGGATACTGTAATTGTTTGAAAGGTAAACTCATGCAGTGATTGACTGAACACCAAATAATGTACGGACATAACCAAAAAGGCAAAATTAACTTAGTGAACAGACTAAGATCTGTTGCAATAATTTCTTTACCACAAAGATACTGCCAATGAAAGACGTTTAAAGCTTAAACGGTGTTGTAGGAACAACAATAATATCAGCAATAGCTTTACAATGGCTGGAATTGTTTACTAACTAATTATAAACTAGGGCCAAAGAGGCATGTAATTATCAGGACCTGGTAATCAACCACAATTAATGAATCATCATTAAATGTCACTTGGTTCAGTGTATGAGAAATGCCAACCTGAAATTCTTGTCAAAGTAGTTTTTCTCTTTGCGAGCCTGACTGTCTGGAGAAGACCACAGTTCTACAGGATCACTGGTGACTTGGAAAAAGCAGATACCAACTGACAGTATGATGCAGATGACGATGCTGATTAGAGGAACAATCCATGCGTGACGTGCACAGAAAAGACCCCAAGCATAGAAACCGCGCTCCAGCAATTCCTCAGCAAACACCTGAAACTTATCACAGCAGCCGGGTGTGACTGGCCCCAAGATCAAGGCCTCTTCCTCGATTGTGATCCCATCGTTCAGGGGCCAGCCCTTTGTCACTTCAGAACAGTAGAAGTAAGTCCAAATATGAGCAGCCCCAAACATGATCACAAATACCAAGTAAGCAGATCCCACAATAAGATATGCTGGATCAATCCCAAGAATCATCCACTGCTGGGGTGGGACGTCTGGTGGGAGGGGCTTACATGATGACTGACAGTCCTGGCAGCTACAGGAAGTGTTGCACGGTGTTACCGAATCCCTCATTGGTTTCAGCGTAATGTTAAGTTTATCGAGGCGTACAGTTGCATTGTTTGAGATGGTGTAATAAAACATGAACGGTGCCATGGGATTGCGATTTTTGTCACCCATGAACTGAAGCCAATTTTCAGGGGTGCACTCTGCTGCTTCGCGACCACACAACATGTCAAGCGCCTTCTTGCCAGAGCTCGGATTCTGGACGTCTCTGCACGAGTTGAACATTCCGTATGCAAAGTCTTTTGAAACAGCATAGTAGACCGATGGGATCCTTTTGTCACTCTTGATTTCGGATTTATTGACGGCCATGAATTCACTCTGATTAGGATCACAAGTCGAGTGACAGTAGAGTGTTACGAAGTTTCGAAAACAGGCAGGACACCGAGAAATAATCTACACACAAACAGTAACATAAATGCAGCGCTCACATAAAATTATGCATGATTTCTAAAAATTCTTCATCTTCTGTAATTAAAGTAATATATATTGAAAAATAAAGTACATAAGAACAAAAAAGGGCTTTGTGTGTGCAGTGTACACGACAAAGTCAGGCTTAGAATCTAATCTTGAAACTCGTGCGTCCACCTTGTCACCTTGAGCTGTCGATTCGTTGAATCCTAGCGACCGTCACGATGAAGCGTCTCTATTTCCTTCTTTCTGAAGTTGCGTCCCTTAGTTCTGCTAAATTCATTCCAGTTGTTTCATGTATTTCATCCATTCATTTTCTCCTTGGTCGCCCTTGTTTTCTCCTTCCCTCTCCACAAGCCAACATCATTTCCTTTTCTAATCCATCTGATCTCATTACATGTCCAAAGAACCTCAGCTTTGTTTTTAGCACTATTTGTTGTAACGTCTCATCCTTGTCGATTCCAATCGCCATGCGTAGTTGCGTACCCATTCATTAGTTTTTTCTCTGTCCATGATATTCTCAGGATCTTCCTCCATATCCACATTTCACATGATTACTTATCCGCAAAACAACATTCCAAATAAAAGTATTCTTTTGCTTCAAACAAGTCAAGATCCAAGATTCCAAGCAACAGGTTCCATTGCAATATATAGGCATTTTAAAAATAACTGAAAACATAAGTTAAAAGAACAATTCCTGACTGTGAAATAAAACTGCTGGAAATGTGTTGCATATGAATCAATAGACAACAGTAATATGCTTGAAGTGGACCAACTTATAGATTGCATCCAGCAATAGCCATGTTAATCATCCACTTAATGTCAGATATTTGTAAAATTGCTTTAATGACCTGGTTACATATTTTGAACAACAACTAGCTTTATCTGCGCAATACACTGTTGTAACTGGAACAAAATTCTATCCAAAATTTTATCTCAATACATCACAAATAAAGCAAGTCCACGAGACAGAGAATGTGACCCAGTGAAATGGAAATTAGATCTGTTTCAGTTTCTGTTAGAATTTCAATGGCAAAATTGTGTTACAAGGTAAGCTATGAGCAAGGTCTTCACATATAGCCGGCCCGTGGTGCTGCCAGATGCTTCATCGTGAGGAGAAAGCTCTTTAAAGCAGTAAACAAAGCAGAACTACAGAAAATGGATCAACCAGTGCATAACTACATATTATTTTTATTATTACTATTTAAAGAAAATGCCTCTTACCGCTCTAGGAATTGTCATACTCTTGTACAGCATTCTAACCTGGTCTCCATTACAGCATGTCATCACTGGGTCACCTGAGAGAAAAGTTCTAACAGTTCAACAGCATTCACTGAAGCTACTTCAATGTTCAACTCAATATTGACAGTCATTTGAATGATAAAATGTTTAATCTCTAAACAAATCCTCAGACTCAGGAGTTCAAAGTAGGCCTAATTAAAACTTGAACAAAGGTTGAGGAGAAAGTTTGAGCACTTTCAAAAAGTCTAACTGATAGTTATTTGAATGATCAAATATATTTGATCTCTAAGAAATCCTCAGATTCAGGATTTTAAAGTAGGTCTAATTAACTTGAGCAAAGGGTTGAGGAGAAAATTTTAAAACTATCAAAAGTATAACTATTTTGTAATAGTAGGAAATGAGTTTTGTTGGTCGTGCTTGATCGCTGAAAGTCATTTTCATATTGCAGATCAACTTAGCACTGGTTTACCTAATGAGTCCAACTGCGGAGCAGTAATCACTCAAGCAGACAAAACAGACTTATCTCATTCCATAGCTGTAATAAGTTTGAATTCCACATCAAAGTCAATGAACAGTAGTTCATTCACTTGGTGCCAGTGTTGTTAAATGAAATGCAGAATGAATCGAGCACTTCGCATGGCTACCAGTGGTTAAATTAGACTCCTGTAATAACCTGTATTGTTCACTCATACTATATACTATGTTTGTAATCATAATGCAATCTGTCGGTTTCAGTTGTCAATAAACAAAGATAATTGTCATTTATTTATTACAGCTCTGTCATCATGTTCAACCACGCAATTAATTCTAATCACAATGTGCTTTACATAACTTTACTGGACAACCCAAATTACTCACAGTGAGAATCACCTACTAAACATGCAAAACTTTTTGCTTCCCAGATTTTGTGCCAACGTTTAATTTCAGTTTCAGCACAGTTCTATCGCAATACGCATAACCTTACGTGATGAATTTGTCATGCTAAAACTTTGAAACTAAGAATGGAAAACCACAAGGTTCCTTAACACTTTGACTGTTAGGAACGAGATATCTCGTCATAAATTAGGTATACCTGGACGCGAGGATGACGAGATATC
>JAQFXW010000618.1:0-17743 GCA_034693945.1 Dendrobaena attemsi
TTGCGCTCTTGAATCACGTGGTCGTGTCACGTGACTAGCGGCTCTTTAGTTTCTGAGATTTCAAGGCCGCCAGACGGTCCTCTAGTCACTTCGTTTTTTTAAACATCACTTGTTAATTGAGCCGTCAATTTTGTGCACAATTTTCCCATAAAAGTTTATTTCCACTTATGCTTAACCGACTTATAGTCGAGTATATACAGTATGTTTAAGAGTGGGCTAATGATGATCTTTTGAATTGTGAACATTATGGCTCTCGAGGTCACAGATTTACGTGACAATCTTCAAAACAATAAAGGTATTTCTTTCAATTTTAGGTCAGGTTGGCCTGAAAATTCGTGTAAAGTCAATGAAGCTTCAGCAGGCGGCGTTTAAGACGGTATCCGAACTTCTGCACAAGGACTGGATCAGCCTTGGTGACATTCAGATGAAACTCTCATCCATCAAGAAACTGCAGTCGCAATCACAGCGCTCAAGCATGGCAGACCCGCCTCAGCGATTCAGCTATGTGGAACCTTCGGTGCCACCATCGGAGCATGATGATGCTCCAGAAGATGTTGGCTGCTGCTTCTGCTGCTGCAGCTCACAAAAGCCGAAAAACTCGAAGGAGAAGGTCAGATCGGAATCAACTACAAATGGACATGAATTGGTTCCTGTTGTTGATGCCTGCAACACCAACAGTAATGCGTACATGAGTGCAGAGAAAGAAATCATTGATCCGGGAGTTCTTATCGTGACATGTCAGCCGGCGAACAAGTTCTCTGGCAGCCAGGACCTGAGACTCGACTGCATCCGCAATGGTCACGGAAGCATGAAGCGCCGTGAGAACAGCGTTGAGAACCTACGAAATGTGGCAAACATCATCCAGGAGAAGTGTCTGGAACTGTACTCGATGCTGTTGAACCCAACGTCGGTCACTTGCATTGAGCTTTTACGGTGAGCAACAGTTGGGCACAGCAGTGATCATCTTTTATTTGCTTGAGGACTGTTAGTAGAGCATAATGGGGTAGTGGTGTTTGCCTTGCTGGACCGTTTATATGGAGTGCACTGACCATAGCACTTAGGATTTAAATATGATTTAAGAATATTTGTGATAAATTATAATGTAAAATGTAATGCTCTCCCAAAATCCTACCTGCACCTCATCATGGTGGGAGTGTGAACAGACAAGTAGGGATTGCCTGGTGAGACTAGGCTATCAGTGGAGAAGACTTTTGCTAGGGTAGCACCTAGGGTGCTACGCGAGGTGGATAGGCTCACCAAGAACCCCTGAAAGTGCTGGCTAACATAGAAGCAGGTGTTGGAAGGACACCTAAAGGCTAAAGAGGTTGATAAATTTATATGCCCACCTTCTTCCTTACTCTACTGGCAGAGAACTGGTAACCACCCGGCAAAATAGACCAAGAAACCTCAAGCCGAAGTGCTGTGCTGAGACCTCATCGTCCGCGCAAACACCTAATGGAATATGAAAAGAAAGAATGTAACAGGAGTATAATATATATAGTATCTTCTGTCTTGAGCAATGAGCAGTGGAAATTCGTGTTTTAAATGACACCTTTGGTAGTGTTTGGGCACGAAACACATCCATTTTAATTATTTCCATACTTGAGCTATATAACTCTAAACTTATTTAAGTAATTCTTTGGTTAAATAGGATTATCTTTCCACTGCTCACTTATTCCTGCTCAGCACTTCTGATTAAAGTTTAATCTAGATAGCTAGTCAATCTCACAACTATAATTTTGTTATTCTTTTTTTAAATTTAATTTGTATCTCAATTATGAAGAGCTGTAAAGATCCAGTGATATGGAAGATAGAGCCTGAATTTACTAACTGTCACGGTTACTTTGGTTATCTATATCTTTATTTTGATTGTCCTTTTTCTGATGTTGACAGGTACTTTGAGCAGGACCGTGCTGTTCTTGTGCTTGACACTGACTCCACTGACGCTCTCAACATCTCCTGTGTCTGCACGAAACTCGATCAGATTGCCCAGCTGCATGAAGATCTTTCAACCGGCAAACTCAAGTCTGACCTTGAGAAGATCCTCACGACTCGGGAAGTCCTTCAGCCACTTGGAATCGCTGGGGTCATGCTGGACATTGAGGTGAACCAAGACGACTTAGATACAGCGGGCAAAGAGCTTCCTTGAATGAGGATACGGTCGGTTATTCAGAGTCAGAGGCAAAGTTTTCTCAGCAGAAATCCTTGTCCTACTCATGTAATCTGTCTTAGAGAACAGAAGATGAAAGATGTGGTAGTTTATAAAATAAAGTGAAATTTGGTAATTGTGTGAAATGGTTTGGTTTCCTGGGACTGTAGTATGGCACTTGTTTTTTGGTTCAGCTGTGAAGTGTTCTGTTGTGTTTTCCTTTGTGGGCTTAATTTTGGCTGAATGCCTCTGTACAATGTACATTGCTCATTTGAAATGTGACCCTGTAAAGTGCACAGGACCTGGCATATGGTGGAAACACAAATATGCAAGGAGAGTGCTCAGAATAATTTATGCGCATCGTATCCAAATATTGCTAGATTTTCAGATACAAAAGAATTGATGTTGCTTCTAAAATTTGTATCGTTTTGTTAATTATAATCAAGAACTACAGTAAATTATATAAAATTTAACCCTTGTCATTACACATGTCTTTACACAGCAACATACATATTGAACACAAGTTTTTGTGGTTTGTATTTTTCAATAAGCTATACCTCACTTCCAGCCTAATTATATATGCACTGTTATACCCATTTTGAGACTTTTCCACTCTTGGCTAGGTTTCCACATTCTTGGTCTCAAATGTCCCTCTGCAGAGGTTTTTATTAAATACCAAAGTTCCTCCTCAGTTCCACAAATATAACAACTTATGTAATTCAGTTATGGGTGCTAGATATTTGATTCCAGATTACATACTAATATGGCATTCATTCTGAGTAGTGCAAATAAAATTTAATTTTTTCCCCAAATAATTATGAAACAGTTTTTAATGAGAATACTGCACCTGTTTTGACATACGAGTTTATAGTGTGTTACCAAACTCAATCATATCTATTGATGAAAAGAAAAGCTTTTAGATGATTTTGTTTTGTTAGATTTAGCTTCACATCCATAATGTTTTCATTTTCCTTAGAGATTTGCTTTGTAGTCTTTTAAATTATAAACTAATGACTTATTTAAACTAATGACTTACTTAATACTGTATAAGGGTAACAACTTGTCCAAGTCATTACGTATATAAATTTACGAAAGTGGCAAAAGAGCTTCTGCAGCTCAGGAGTTTAATTGATGGGTATTCTGTCATTAATTTAGGTGATATCTGGTGTTAAATGTAATCTCATTGATCGGTGTCCTGTGATTTTGTATCTGTCATCTCTTGTCATAGATATTTTGTGATTTCCTAGCCATCGTCTCATTTGCACTTCATCTTGTAATTATTGGATCAAAATATTCGCTCTTGCCAGGTGTCTTGTTATTTTGATAGCTCTTATCTTTGCTAGGTATCAAATAATTTCTTTTTGATAGCTCTTATCTTTGCTAGGTATCAAATAATTTCTTTAAAATCTTCCTTTTATGTCTGGAACTTCTCATTTGCTAGATATCTACTTTCTTGCTCTTTTGGTAGCTAAGATTGTGATTTGTGGGAGATCATATTTTTGATAGGTTTCTTGTCATTGGAAACATATCTTTCTAAATTTGCTGACCTGACTGAAAATACGTTTTTATTGGTAAGCTTCAGCAATGAGGATTCTAAAAAATTTTGCAGATGTTTTGATGCCAAATGTTTAGTCATAGAGCTTTTTTCTGTGTGAGTGCTTTTCCGTGGTTTTATTAAGTTTGGCTTTGTACAGTTTTATTTTTAAAATTTTACCGTTCAAAATTTGAAAATTTCATATGTTTTGTCGACCAATATGTGCTGTTGCACATTATCAATATTGCTTGAAATGGCCTTGAATTATTATCCAGTTCTAGTTTGTTCTACTTTATTAATAGTGTTTACCAGCATTTGCTTGCAAGGTTATCGTAATTATTGTATTTAATCTTTTGTTAATTTTAATAATTTTGGTATCAACTTATTTATTCTTTTGAGTACTACTGAGATTTTGTGGGTTAAATGTGCCCTCAGATCTGATTCTAATGTAACCTGTTGGAAAGTTAGTAAATGCCATATTATTTTCGTTTATTGAAAGCGCTTGATGTGCGTGCAAATTCAGTCAAACTGAATCTGAGTGTAGAAAATAGAAAGAGATTACGATATAATTAATTCTTTTTCTACCACGGATTGAATTTGAAATCATTTTAACCTAACTGAATTTATTATGTAGCATATACATTATAATAAATGAGACATGCTATAAACAGGTTCTAGTGTACTATAATTATATTCACTAAACCCACATGGTTGAGAGATAGATTCTCTGAGACCTTTGGTCTCCATGCCATTTTGTACACTTTTCTGCATCATTAGAAGAGCCTGACACTTCTGGTGAGGGTCATTTCTTTCCGAGTGAAGCTGGGTATGAAATCTAGTAATTATATAAATATCTGGTCACATTTATATGTTCAGCTGTTGGTTGTTACATTACGATTACTGTATTTCAAGGTTTTAAGTTTTAGCTGTTGTTTCAAAATTTTGTGTTGGTTGATTGTTGTGCTGTTTGTTTGCCATGTCATTTGATCGTGTGTTCTGTGTTTTGTTACCATGTCATCTGGAGACCTCATTGTTTGGTTGCTCGTTTGTTTGGTGAACAGAGCTCTGCACACTTTCATATTGTTTTGTAAGCGTCAGTCGAATATATGATGCCTGTTCAGTTCAGTCTTGCCCCTTGACTTTGCCTGACTTCAAATCTTACCATACTTAAGTTTGTGCGTAATCGCACTCAGACTGACACAACACAATACGATTACAACTTAAAAGTAGATTATGATTGGATGATCGCATGTTTGTAAGGGAGTCGAATTAAACTTTCTGGCAGCCAACCAGGACCTACTGCAGATCATTTTGCCATCACCCTTAATGAATGAAGGGCTGAAGAGACGTTTGGAATCGTTGCGGGATTCGATCCTGGTTCCATCCTGGTCATGCTGGAGTGTTATTCATTATTTTAAACCAATCCCATATCACATTACATTACTTTAATGTGATAATGCATTTACGATTAGTCATTAGTTTATGTCACTTGTTAGCCGTGTATTTGTTTAAATTGTTACATTTGACGAGGTTATGGTACTTCGCAGTAATGTCGTAATGTGCTACTAAGACAACGTACTGTTTGATGTTGCATCCCCTTGATTTCGGTTATAGCATTTCATTTTAACAGTTTTACAATTGCAACTTAGTCATCTTCAAGTGTCACTATGTAAGACAGCAGCGTGGCCTATTGTGAGAGAGCAATGTTACCTCATAGTATTGAGCATAGCGGCATTTCTAGTAAACAACGGTAGGCATTATTGTTTAAATTTTAATATACTGTCAAATTTGGCCATGTTGGAGAATGTTCTAGCTCTGTTCTTCATCAGTCTTAAGTGCGATGCATTGTAATGAATATTTTGAGTTGCATTACGTACTTCAGTTTTTAAAATCTGTTATGCACATTGCACATGATATGTGTTTGTAGTGTTGTGCATTTATTTTGGTTTCATTGTCTATGAAAATGGAACCTGGAAGTAAATTATTTTAGTTACAATTAAATTGTCAAAATGTTTTCAATATGTGTTGCAAAACTTACCAGACTTTTAACCATGTGGCCAAATGAAGGCAAGAGTAGCATTTTGTTTCAGCTGATTTTGTTCCTTGTTAGCTATGCAGCTTGGATGTTGAGTCGTAGATTCTAGAGTCAACTTGATTCTAGTTATACTTGTTTGATCGTTTCACAAGTGCTTCTTTTGGTGTACAGTATATGTGAATGCAATTTGTTCTATGAGTAGTGAAAGGTTTTGTATTAGAATTAGTGTTTGGATTTATTTATCAGCTTGAAGTCAATGCATGCAGCAGTTTTTGCAACACTCTTGAAAGGTGCTATTTAAATTTCTAGATTTAAGACAGTTGAAGGCTCTGAAGTATTTACGGCAGATTTGGGGTAATTGTAGTCGCAGACAAATTCCTCAGTTGACACTTTATTTAGAAACTCATTGCACAGAACAAAGAACAATGTTGGATCTTTCATCTCAGTTTAGAAAATCAGGAACAAAGCCAAGAGCAGGTATTGAAAAGTGCAGCCATTTCTCTGAATTTTGGATTTGAGACATCTATACTTGCTGCAAGTCTGCCAAAGACCAGGGTAGCTCTGATTACCTGTGCAATCAATTGAAGCTACTCTTGCTAATTTGATCAGAGCATGGCAGGGTGGAAGAGCTGTAGAATTGTCCATACAAAATACTCATAAAGTTCTGCAATGTCTGCTCACAGAAAGATTGGCTGTCCGGTGTTTAAGTGTATGCCACAAAAGTGGATTTTTAGTTTAGTAATTGGACCATAATTATGTTAGCAAAACTGAGATAACTCATCAATTTGTAAACCATGGCCTGACCAGATTTTCTGGGTCTAGTAAATTTAAATGTGTTCAAACGCCTCTGTGGCTGCTGCAATGATAATTCATAAAACAACTTATTTACCTGACTTGGTCATTTCATATCATATTTGTCAAGTGCCTTTCAACAGTGCACACCTATCAGATTAGCTGATTTGCTTGATGTGCATTGCTCGCTACTTCAAATGAGACCACATAGAGATATCTTAAAGTAAGTTTGTTGCCTATAATCACAATAAAATTGAAATAAAAACTATATTCCAAAATACAGCTTTATGTGTAATACAGCAAGTAATATCAATATGTAAATTACTAGCTTTGACCTATTTCATGTGTGCTTCTCTCACAAGTGTATTTCTCACAAAGGTAACTTTTGACTTTGTGAATTTATTCTCAAGATTTGTTCCATATTTTCATGATATGATGACTAGAGAATTGTGTTTCCTGACTGTTCTGGCTACATTAGTGTTTGCTATTTTTAGATAGCTTATATTATAAAGTGTAGAACAAAGTTACTGAACTTAATCATCATACAATTTGTGTCAGTTAGTAAGCACAATGCTTGCATTATTCCAAATGTTACCTTGAAAGTATGCCATTATGTTATTATGGAACATACTGGAATTGAGTCCTTGTCGTGAAATCATCTAAAATATGACCCTTTTTGTAAATACATAGATGGCTCTGTAAGTCTGTATAGATTTGTTTCATCTGTGCACACAGGTGTGCATTTGTGACATAATCTTGTGTGCTGTTGCTTTTAAATTTCTGCAACTCATGCGATGAAGTAGTTCGTGCTGCAATGATGCAAGACAGCGATGAATGACAGCTTAATTAATTAAGTGAGCAGGTGCTCCATTTGTTAGCATCCCATCGGTTCCTCAGCTTAGCAACGAATCTTGGTGTGTGCAGGTCAAAGCAAGATTGTGCAAACAGGTACAAATGAATGAGGCATGATTTTGGAATTTTAAGGAAGTCAGCATTGTGTCCCAATGAAGTCACAAGTAAGCTATGAGTCAAGCTAGACTAATTCCTGGGCATGATTAAGTCCAGTTTAAGTGATGATTCAACCATGACACCAGAAGCTAAAATTCATATGTCCAAATAGGTATCCAAAACGAGACAAGATGATTTAAGATACTAAAGGGTAGTGAGTTAGGTTATGACTTCAGCATGCAACATCCAACTTAGCCACGACTCTGGTAGACATTTTCCTAGTCTGAGGCTACACCATGCAATGGTATGTTTGTGATAGCTTGGCAAGATCACTGATTTTGTTCCTGCTGCTTATTTGTGTGCGTCAGTTGTGAAATGTATAAGAAATAGTATTTTTATGATATCCATTGCCATAGCGATAACATCTGTTGCTGTATCAATTGCGTGTGCTAATTTGTAGGTTATGTCTTTCTTAGTTTTTCTACAATGCGGTGAACCTTTGCCAGAATCATGCATTTAGGTATTACAATGGTTCTTGTCCTTGCTGGCCGTTTTTCAGTCTTCGTCTGTGCTGCAGTTACTTCTTTCATTATTACCATTGTCATGATTTGCCAGCATCGTCAGTTTAGTCAGCACTAGCATAGATGTATGTATATGCACACTTATATAGCGCCTTCAAGTAACTCACAAGGGCACTCTGGCACGGATATGCTTAGGATTCGCCAAACGATTGTGTCTTTAGGCAAGCTGAGAAAGTTTCCTGAACTGCAGAGGATGCCAATAGTTGTATGTCCATTGTCCAGTGGCATATTGTTCCAGAGCGAAGAAGAGCATGGGACCATGAACTGGCCCTGGGTGGCCAAATGCAGGCGGTGATGGCCAGGACAGCTTGAGATCACCATCATTGCAATCACCAAACTCATTACTACGATTTTTGTCATTACAACCATAATGGCTATCCTAATAGTTTTCGTTGCATCAGCACCAAAACATTGTCTGTGGCTTCTTGAGTGGGCATATAAAGATGTATACGCGTGCTGTTTTCTGTCGATTTTTGAATCTCGGTCGACTGATTTGGAGGATATCGACTGCTTTGATTTGATGTCTGTCAAGGCACCTTTTATAAAGGCTCATGAGTCATTGCACCATAGAAGTTGTTATTATTATTCTTATTATTGTCAACATCATAATCTTCGTAATCATCACCAGTAAATTTTTTATTTTCATTGTTTTTCTATTATCAATGATTATTGCACTACAATCGTAATTTATGTGATCATCAAACTAGCGATGATCAGAAACTTAATCATCATCACAATTTATTAGTTTATGTGCACATAATTTCTCAACCAATTCTGCCTTCATTGACTTCCATATCAGTAGATTTATTTTCATCATCCTTATCATATGATTGCGTCAACATCTTGTTTATCGTCATCGAAAGAGCATTCAATTTTGTATCTTGCTTCAGGAACCATCCTTCAGTTTCATATCGAGATGCCGTCATTTGTCTTGCTCTGTCTGATCGGTCGTTTCTAGAGTGTCACGTCACAGTTGGTGTCATGGTGATGAGTTGCTTTAAACTGTCACATGCCACAACATATGGATCACTGGCAGATCCAAAAGTCTCTCAATGGAGGCCATGTAAGGAAGGGCTTGCTTGAATGAGCCAAGTGTGATGACCACTTGCTGTCTTATGACCTCCTTGAAGTTTCTTCAGTTATTGACAGCCTTTTAACAATCCTCTAAGCACAATTTCTTTGACAATTTGTTTCTAAGTTGCCTACTTTGTTGGTCTTACTTTGTTAGATTCTTATGATAATTGTCATAGCTTGTTGATTGTTATGGTTGATTTCTCAATCGAATGATGACTAGTTTGGTTCTTTACGGCTGGATTCAGCCGCGATGCTGATTGTGTTTTACAAGATAATGTTGCAATGTACTGAAAACAATTACGTATGCGCACATCATAAGATTTTTCTAAATGTGCTGTGTTGCTTCTAGTTCTTATAAAGTATCCTGTTGCAATTTGATGTTGCAACATGCTGTGCTCTGATTTCGGCGTCTGTATGTGACTTACTTCATACTGCGCTGCTATGTTACAGTATTGCTGTTGCAATGTGCCACGTCATGATGTCGTTATAAAATCTGCTGCTGCATAGTGCTCTGTTGCAAGATATTGTCACAATTTGCTGTTGCTGTATCACACTGCGATATCATGTTACAGTTTTCTGCATTGTGATATGTTGTGCCATTGTACTGTGCCACAAATGTGCCTGAGTTTCAATGTGTCTGTATTGCAATGTACCATGCTGCAATATTGTGCCACAATTCGGTGTTGCAATGCATCATTTAGCAATGTGTTGTGGTGCGTGTGCTTCCAGTGCGTTATAAGATGTGCCGGCAGAGACAGAGAGCATAAACTACTGTGAGTCACAGATAGGTATTATTACGAGTTGCGGTCTAATTCTGTAGAGTCCTACTGTGTGCGCCTCGGATGGTTTAGTATGAGTGTATGTTTGTGAGTGCTCTCCTGGCTAAAGTTATACTGTACAGTTTTATCTTCTTTGTGTCCTTGTACATAGTTGTTGCTATTTATACACCATGCACGCTGTTGTACATGGCTTTATGTATTGCATTATGTTGGAAGGTTTGATATAACAGCACAGTACCATTTGAAGCCCTTTTAGTTACACCGTTATAATGAGGTATCTGCAGTTTAATCAGGCCATGTTCTGTCCTGAATGTAGAATTTGTTTTCGACAACCGCAACCTCAATGTTCCAGAATTTGCATTTGGATGATTTGCGAGTATTTTGGTGAATTAATGATGTATAGAGCTTTGGGTTGGTGTTTGAATCTGCTGTGCATAGCTTTATATACCAAATATGCATGTGTAAGGGAACCTCTGCATGTGACACATTGGTGAGCAGATGCATTATCACCAACGGTTACAGGTTCTCACCGTACAGAAAGTTTGCTATGCATTAGTACTTTGAGCTAAGAAATTTGAATGCAGTCTACTGGTTAGCACCAACATTCGATTTTCTTAACTTTTATGATGTCGGCACTGTGGTGGAGTTCAAGGCTAACTCAGAAACTGTAAGAGGAAACAAGTGATAAGAATCTGGAATTTTTTTAACTTCCCTGAACCATGTCATATTTGCTGTGTGAGGTTGAATGTTCAATACGTATTTGTGGGAAATGGATGAAGCCTTAGCATCTATATTAACGGTTGATGTGGTTACAGCTGACGGACAGTGTGGCCATGTTTGTTGACATGTCTAGACTATACAGGGTTTATTTATCCAATGTGTCATGTGAAAGTTGCTATCAAATTGTTACTCGAAGTAACATTGCTTGTATAGAAAGGTTTTCCCATTTTGGCATGATGTTGTGTTTAAGCTGCAAAAACCAATAATCTGAATATTGGATTATTAATGATGCAGTATGTAATATTACCTTACTTTGCATTAGCCAGAACATTTTGTTAGGACTGTAACTGCTGTTTGTGTCCTTTTAAGCATTGGCACCTTACAGAATATATATAACGGATTTGAATTATAAAGGTTTCTGTTCAACCTTCGCAGGAGTAGTATGCTTGTTTCTGTTTCAGACTTTCCATGTCTGTTCTTTCTGCATTCTAAGTGGCTTGCTTGCTGAATTGCTTGTCATCTTGATTTCACATGAGATTGTGATTACATACAGGGTCAGAAATTTGATTTTATGGAAAAATGCACTTTTGTTACTCACCCGTAGAGACAGTTGATGTGTCCAAATGACTTAAGACTTAAAAGTGTCCTAGTACATGTAAACACTAAACAGGTATTGCCAAGGTCATTAAAATTGGTCAAGTGCTCCTATGAGTAACAATGTTCTTGTCAGTAATGTGTTCGGTCAAATGGTTGCATGCTGAGCGTGCATGAAGGACCTTTAATGCTTTGCCATCACCAAGCAAAAGACAAGAAGTCTGGCACTAAGTAAATGGCAAGTCCAGCACTGGATGAATCTAGTGCTGGATGAAGTGCAGGACTTGCCGTTTGGATGGATGGATGGCCAAAAAGGAAGAGCCTTCTCTACATTCATTCAGAGAACTTATACAGCACCCGTTCAAGATACGTACTCACTACTCAGAGGCACTCAACCCACCTCTGTCGACAACACTTTTAAAATGCATGTAAAGATCTACTGAGAATCCCTAGTTTAAAAACATGCAGATCTTTTGAGGTTTTCCTGCGTCAATATCTTTTCAGATTTCCCCAGCCTGCCAAACCTGAGATGGGGCAACAGAGTTTCTGCAAGTAGCCAGAGGCATTTCCTAAAGGGCACTGCCTAGATGTCCGATACAGATTGAAATTCGAAATTGCACTGGGAAATAGGCAGCCTATGGCATATTTTATGCATATAATGCAATGCATCGTCAAATGTAGATATGGCTTACAAGCAGCAGACATTCTGTCCAATAGGGGAGGGGCACTTAAATTCATGTAGATGGCACTGAGATAGTCAATCTACTACAAACAAATGCATGAACATTGAACAAGTTAAGTGTAACTTTAGGTGAACATGAACATAAGATGAACATGCATTATGGGAAGTTTAGTTGCAACATTAAGTTACACATTAAATACTTCTGTTGTGGAAAGGTCATGTACTGCAACTATAGACTACGGTTTACTATTACTGTATGTGTATTCTGGTCAATAAGAGGTCATGATTTCTAAAATAGTGTAAATATTTCCATTACTTTACATTCCAATGTATTAGACAGGCATGTGGAGTTGATTTTATTTTATCATACGAAACATAAAGCTAAGTTAAACAGACAATAAAAGGATCAATGATCATATAAAACAGTAAGCGACGAATAAAGCAGAAAAAACAATGACTAGAAATATCGGCTTCAGAACCCGAAAGTCCTCCAGTTCAATAACATAATTTTAAGTCTACATCTCCTCAGTATGTGATAGGTATTGGGAATATGATTTTCCTCAGACATTCTTTTATAGAGCTTCTTAGTGAGGGGTTGCACTGTGCAACCGTCTAGCATGCTGCGCTTTTAAGGTGTGATGATATCTGGGGTTAAAATTGTGCGATGATTATATACACCAGAACCTACTTAGAACATGAATGATGATATGTTGTGACTTTCATCCCAACTTCAGTTTCAGAAGATGACTATAAAATGACATATAGTTATTCTAAAGGGTGATACTAGACACCAGCTATGTACCAAGCAGGTTCCAGAGAATCACTAAATACTATATCTGTAGTAAGTAGTACTAAGTACATGTACATTAGTTGAGATAATGTTCAATAGAAATTCACAAGCAATTTTAAAAAGATACTTTAAAAAGCCATTGACTTCAGCGCGTGAACACGCGATTAACAATCAGAACTGTCACAAAACAGGATTGTATCTCAGCAAGCATTATCCAACAGCTACAAATAATAATAAATTAACATGTATTAACAAATATATTAAAACTTAAATTGCCATTACATATTTACATCAGTGTCGGTAATTACTACAAACTGAAAGCAAACTATCTCTAAGCGTTAACAGTTCCTCAACAACATCTTTATAATATTTACATGTCTCTGCATTATTTGATTAATTCAGAGTAGCCACTAGATACAGGTTTGACTGTAGCTGTGACGGGAATGTAACACAACTAGTACACATTATTTAAAACTTGGCACTTAACAGTTTAGCCACATGAGCTGCGTAAGTAGCTGATTTAATTCAGTCCCAGTTTAAAATCAATGTCTCCGAGTTAGCCAAATTTCGCGATCAAATAATTATGTAACTCGAGGACAATCTCAAATGATTAAGCAATTGATACAAGAATGAATCATTGAATGACTTTACAAGACAGAATGAGTAATTTAAGTCCAAGACAATTCATCAACCTCAATGCAAGATCAACTTAACCAGGTACTTAAAATTTGGATAAATCAGGCTTATTTTGCTAAAATTCTAAATGTCCTTAATTAATCTCACAAAACATTCGGCCAACGAACCTATTTGCATTTTTGTTAAATCCAGATTATTTAATGTAAATATCCAAATTGGAATGCAATCCTGGGTCTTGCTGAATTGGAATTATGCCTGGTTAAAATTTTCAAACCTTTGCGACCAACCTTACCAAATCAAAACCCAATAATGATTTCTGCATGGCTTTAGCTCAAATTTACAAATTTTTATCACTTGTGTAAGTTTAGGGCAAACTTTTAAGGTTTTAGGCTGAATTTATCTACAAAACCTTAGGGTCCAATAGTCAAGACTCGTCAAAACAATGTTTTTAAGCCACTAAATGACAGGCTTCAAATCAGTCTTGGAATAGTTTTAGACCGGACTTGCGCTCGATCACCTACTTCTTAAAGCAATAAATGGAAGGCTCTCATGCCCAATCATCTTCAGATTTAACAAGAAAAGTCCTTCAAAGTTTTAAATCAAGTCCTGCTAGCCTCAGGCAGAGCAAACACACAACAAACTGTCAAGTTCCACCCTCGACTAATACTGTTACACACATTTAACACATCTGACTCTAACTTCCCCACCATATGCTCTCAGGCAGTCGGGTGGCATGGCTGCAGGTATGTCATCAGTCCCAGGTCGTTCAGCTGCTTCAGCACGATCTCGCGCCACGCCTTGTTCGCCTGAGGATTTGCAGGACTCGGATGCATGATGTCCATCACGCGGACGTGACCGATTCCGTGCTCCTGTAGTGCCGTTCGTGCTCGACCACATGCATACTTTCCCACGCCAATGACGATGCTGGAGCCAAGGAGCTTCACGATCTCACAGAGCGCTGCATCACACGAACGGTTGAGGGCCGAGCGCTCGGCGACATGCAGCTTGTCTGGAGTGATGTTCTTTCCAACCTCCGAGAGAAACATGAGCGGACACATATTGTAGACGAAGCAGCAGCGGAAGAAGTTCTCCGGACGCCCGCACAGCTCCTGGAAGAGGTTCCAAAACCGTTTTCCACTCACCTGTTGAATAGGAAATTGTTTCCATCAATCACTTGATCTAACTTTATTGGAACAATGCAGGAGTGACAGTATCACATTACATTATACAATTGATGCTATTGAACTAGTATAGTAGGCTTATGTTACATTTACACTAATAATACAAGGTAAAAACAACAAAACAATTTAAATTATGCACTACAGCCCTGATATGGAAAAGAGGTTCATAGAGATTATTAAACATTCCTTATTTAACTTTCCTAATACATAACAAAACCTTCAGAAGCTTATTTAACCTACCCAAAAGCTCTCATAAGCCTTCTCCAAAATCTTGTTGCAAGATTTTCTTGACAGAAACCTTCCGAAGACCTTATTAAACCTTCCAAGCCCTTGTATCATGATGATGCATGTATCAATGAATCGCTGGAGTACGCACAATTATTAGTTAGATACCAAAAACACAATATAAGGATAGTGAAGATAATGTTGACAACAGATGCAGACAGCAATGAAGATGTTGATAACAATGAAGGCACTAACCTCGCTTCGTCTGCATCGAAATCCTTGGACCCGTCTTTTGGGATGTTCTAGTTTCGGTTTGTCCACTGTTCCAGAAATCTTCAGCCAGTCACGAACCATTGAAACTTCACCAAATGGCACCTGCAATATCACACCCAATGGTTGGGTAAATTATTTAGGTGGTGACTGTAGTGTACTTATTGCATATACTACGCTCTCACATCAATAAATCTTATTTGAAGCCAGGGGCGTCTACACCATAGAAGCCTTGGTGCAAATGCTCCATTTCAGAAATAGGGGGAAGGTTTTTGGATAAAATAGGGGGGGGGGAAGTTGTAACTTTTTTAAACATCGTACCATTGAAATCTTATCACCATAATTTTCAAACTTCTATGCATGACTAAAGTGAAGAGCACGAATAATAACGAAAAGAACATTTTGTTAGGGGACCTAAATGAAGTGGCCAAAATGGGCTCCATTTGGCAGTAAATGCTCTAAAATGCGTTTGTCGGGTGGGGCTTCGCCCCAGATCCCGCTGGGGGGAGCTCACGACGCTCCCCAAATCCCCTAGTCGTAGAAGATATTGTCCGAGTAGTCTGAATTTGTCCAATATGCACTGATCTACAGTGGCTACAGAAGGGAGGAAATAGAGAAATTGGGGGGGGGGGGGGTAGAAAGTTGCTCCAACGTCTCAGGGGAGATATATGCCCCACAATTGAGCAAACCCTCTTGTGCCAGGTCAGTACACAATCTACCATCGAGTTTAAATCCACAACCATTGCATTACATAATGAACATGATACCACACAGAGCACTGTGCTAATTTGATGGGCATATTTAACTAATTAAATAAACTGGTCAAAGAACTGCACAGAGTTAATAATGATAGATCAGGAGATATATTCAAATCACTGAAGGCTATAACTTAATCACAGACTCTGCCAAAAATCCCTCCATAAGCACCACAGATTAACGGACCAGTCAGAAAATCCAGTAGTCTATAAAGAGAGGCAAAGTCATTAGTGGATCATGGTTTGTACTTCTGGTGGCTCTTTCTTTAGCTCTCTAAATGTCGGAGGCAATGCAGTGGCTTGCTCTGCAAACACTATAACCTCTGTATCTAATCAATTATAATGAAACTATATATAATATATATAACCATAACAAAAGTAACTAAGATGTGCATTAGACAATTATTTTACCATTCTGTGCCATTCTATTCCTTAAGGGTACAATATAAAGTATAATTAGACTACAATTTGCATAGCATTACAATTTAGCAGCGGTGCATTATACCTTATCATCATGACCTCTTCACCTATTTGATTCTTTAAGAAATATGCTAAATATATATATATATATATGTTTTGCATTTGTATTGGACAGTTTAACAGCATTACAGAAGTACTTGAGAAGTGGTAATTACCCCAGTCTGAGCCATTCCAAATGGTCCCGGATTCATTCCAACGAACAGGACATCCTTCTGTGTAGTACAAAAACGCCGAATAAACTGCGAATGTGGCCGGATAGCATACTCCAAGGGACTGTAGACATGCGAGACTGGCGTCTTGAATTCAATCTGTGTCAGTTCCCGACACAACTTCAACTCTACATCAAGGAAAGTCTCTGCAATGGTGGGTTGAATCGGTTTTGGCATCTCTCGCAGGACTCCCGGAGGTTGCAATTGGTATGGATCGGCACCTCGTCTTGAAAATGGGAATTCAAAGAAACCATGCATGCAGCTGCTTGAATTGCAGCTGCACCGACCTGGTCCATCTGAACGGAAGACGCTACCCATGGCACCCCCATACTGGTGTAGCGAATTCAGACTATCGCTTGCTTGCATTGAGGAACTTGCACCTCGGTATGACTGCAGTGCGCTCATATTATCGTATGGTTGCAGCGAGCCGGCGGCGTCATAGGGATGCAGAGGGTTTGTTGCTGATCGGTATGGTGTTGGGGTGGAATCTGTTCCAGGGACATACAGTCCAGGCGAGTAATAGTGATGGGGATCGGTCGAGGGAAAGAAGGAAAAACCATCATAGCAAACTTGGTTCCACATGGGATGCCAGAAATTTGAGGCTTGCATGATTGTTTGTGCTTAGCAGAGCTATTTATAGATAAGCAGCAAAATTATATAACGAACCAACAAAGCTTGAACTATGTACGTTTATGTATTATTTTATTAACTATGTACGGTAGCCTTCAGTCTTAAATTTGAGAGAAGTATATTACAATTGTTCAGCATCTACAATGTACTTTCAACTGTATTTTAGTTGAACTGTTCTGTTCTGCGCCAAAGCTCACTGCAGTAAGATCAAAATTTACACACGAATGGATTTTGGTGGCTTAGCATCTGTCACCGTTTCTATGTCCTTAACAAAACGCAATCTGCGCTGTAAAATTGAACGGACAATCTGGTTTTAAAGTAAACACACATTTCCGTCTCAGCGCATTTCAAACAAAATTTTCGTAAGATTTTCTGTAATTTTCGCAAAATTTTCCAATGTACTAAATCGCCGGATGCGCGGATTTAAAAACGTTCTACGAGACCAAGGTTGCAACATACACAAAATGGCACTCTTCACAACGGCCATACATACGGCCGTTGTGGAGAGTGCCATTTTGTTTCTGTACGTAATTAAAACACGCTAATCGTAATCGTAATCTCGACACTTCTAAAGCGCTCTGGAAAGCTAAGCGCTGGGCACAAGCTAATTCACGAGCGCTGCGTAAAGTCAAGAGAGTAGTCAATGAGAAAAGTCCGTGGTGGTCCGAGGTCGAGTTCC
>JAQFXW010000619.1:0-17740 GCA_034693945.1 Dendrobaena attemsi
GGACAGATTGAAAAGGTGGTTGAAGCTGCCGCCAAAGCGCATAATCTGAGCTATGTAATGTTCATAGACAATCCGGTCCCGTCTCTGAACGACACTATGCGAATGTTCAATTCTGCAGTGATGGTTATAGCACCACACGGTGCTGGACTCGCGAACGTCGTGTTTACTCAACCCGGGACATATGTGATTGAAGGCGTCTGCAATCTTCCACACGTGAACTTCTGTTTCCAACGACTTTCGTACGTATTAGGTCATCATTGGCATGGAGTTCCATCTCGCGGTGGTTGCGAAGGAGTGGTAGACGTGTCGGCCGATAGCATAGGCACAGCAATTACATCATATCTGCAACAACTATCGGTGTAATCATAAGGCCTATTATAAGCACAGGTCTAGCTAGATTCAGGGTTTAGTATGAATCTGATTTATGGTGCAGCAACATCTTAAAATTTCTGGCTCCAGAAACGTCGTAAGCTCAAGTGCGAGCCCCTTCGTATTTCCGGTTTATAGGTCAAACCGGCTATAATATAGCTAACCGATGCCTTCA
Source organism: Dendrobaena attemsi (assembly GCA_034693945.1). NCBI lineage: Eukaryota > Metazoa > Annelida > Clitellata > Crassiclitellata > Lumbricidae > Dendrobaena > Dendrobaena attemsi. The sequence continues at coordinate 545 of JAQFXW010000619.1, forward strand.
ACTTACCATTTGTGATACAATCTGACGCTTTCATGCCTATGTCGGCCTATATCAAAAATGACATTTTCATTACATGATAAAGAGGAGAAGTTTCCCTTTAAAACGAGCCCTTGTTTGGTCCGATATAGCGATATTTAAAGAAGTTACGAATATTTTAATCTGATAAAACGTAGGCCTATTATCTGCCGCTATAACTGAAAACGCCCCTACATGTCCATCATCGTGACTCGTGACCATAGAACTTAAGCTTAGGCCTATTACTGCATAGGGGCCTACTATTGCATAGGCCTGGTAACAGCTATTTATAACTTTATTACTGGAAATTATAAATTCTGTCAGAATTACGTTGAGTTCCTATCTGTGAACTCATGCAAAATCACTTCTTGCCATTTTAGGCCAAATGAAGTACATTCTGGGCTCTTGTTTACTTTCAATTTGTCAATGTTAATTTAAATCCTCCGACTATTATTCGTGTTAAAAGTGATTGCACAGGTTAAATTTCCACTAGAACTGCACATCATCTTAAGTGATATTGATCTAGCGGAGTCTGGGGCGAAGCCCTAGAAGCTAACGGTAATCTGATACAAAACTGATTTCATTCTGGACTCTGATTTAGTTACAAATTTTCAATGTTTATTTTTGACTCTCCCACTATAACGGGTTAAAAGCGTCCGCAAAGGCTTTTGACTAGTGCTGCATCCAATGGGGTCTTGGGCGGAGCCCCAGAAGCCAATGGAATTTTGATAGTTTGATGCCAAATGAAGTACCATTTTGTCCTTCTTTTACCATTTTCCACTGCACAAAACAGCTTTTACAATGCACAAATTTATTTAGAACTGCATAATGTGCATATTTTTGTAGAACTGCACGTTAAGAGGCCTGATCTTCACAAGAAGTTGATGACCTATTTTAGTCGTTCTCTTCCTTTTCTGCTGAAAATACAAGAAGATCAATACAGCGCATAAACTTCTATTGCTCATTCGCAAACCCACACATGATTCTTATCACTGCACATATGACAATTCTCAATTCATCACTGCACACTTTATGCTTCGCTACGCGTTATAACAAGTCCTGGATAAGCCTACTCTTACGTGGTCTTACTCGTCTATAGTCGTCTTCTGACTGTCATGCGTTGTCTGTGATTATGACCACAGCCACCACACATAGGCCTATAATAAAAGTAGCCGCAATAATAATTATCATTATTATGGCATACCAGTAGAAAGTCAAAGTTCGGATGTTCCTATATAGGCCTAACGGGTTCTATGCACACGGAAGCTTTCGGTCAGCTAGTAGTTAGGGAAGTAATTTAATCAAACTTTGACATTTTAAATTTAAGTTCTGAGCAAAAAATACTTAGGCCTAATATTAGTTTAATTAATTTAAGTTTCTGACGACAACAGAAACCCATAATCACGACTATATTATACTTCTCGCTTAATACTCGGCAGTTAAAAGGAGCATGGAACAATTAACTGGAAGATTATTATTATTAAGACGTGTAGGTGGCCTATACACCGGCATGAAGATCTCGAGCTGAGAGTCCGAGTTCGCTTCCACAACCCCTAGATGTAGAATCAAAATTAATTAGGCCATAAACGCCGATGCGGCTTCTCTTCGAAATTGGAGTGTTATAATCGATCAGCCGTCTCTCGCTATAGTTGTATGGTGTTGCTAGAATGATATGCAGAATGGATGGGCGCCTCGCGTGAAAAATGTTCGTATAATGGCCTATATTAGGGGCCTATACAAGACGAGTAAAAGAAGTATTGTATGCATGCCACTCAGAGCCAGTTACTGTATAGGTTGCGCTGTTTGAGAGTTCCGTAGCTTTCCTTCTACTGAGTTTAGACAGGTGCTTTGGGCCACCGTAGCTTAGCGTTGTACCTGTGGCAGAGCCAGTGCGGAGACAACGAAGCATAATTAGCGGCTTCTCTTTGTAATTGGAGCGTGTTATAATCGATTTCTAAGCCATGCATTAATGTGCGCCATCATTGTTCAAATCATCCTGAAATAATAACAGTAGGCCTAATTATCATTAAGGTCTGCAATATCTATACCAATGTTACGTTCACTTTGCACGGATGAGCTTCAGGATCTGTTAAGAACAAGTAGGCCTATAGTAATTTAGTAGCGTAGGTCTATAGTAGGCCTACACTGTTCAGTGTCCACGCATTTGACCTAGCTAGGTTACTTGTCTCAATATTATTATTAGTATTAGTAGTATTATTATGCGTCGTCGTCGTTATCATCATCATCATAATCATCATCATCATCATCATCATCATCATTGTAAGCATAGGTAGTAAGTTCGAATAACCCATGCTTTTTTCTACGAAAAATGGTGCCGGAACTCACATTTTGCTAAGATTTTTTGAAAATCTATGTAAAAAGGAAATCTTAATTTTCATAAAATTCACTGCACTAAAAGTTTGAAAAACTTAAAAGTGCATGAAAAAGGTAGGCAGTTTCAAAAAGTTTATCTCATTGTTCGCCCATTATTGTTGCTTTTTTGTCAGCAGGAAATGAAATTATTATTGGCCGGCCTACCCGCTGTAGAGGTCGACCTGCGTGTCGTGCTGTGCGGACCGTATTTCGTATAACCTGTCTGTAATCATGTTGCGGTCTGTCAATGTGAATTTAATAAACGAAATATATATTTTTTATAACCAAACCAATTAGGGTCTAAAGACTAAGACGATTTCACACTTTTAGAGATACAGTTATATATATATATATATATATAATAAAGATTATTATCGTTTTCTTGCTTCGTTCTCTAGTCTAGACGACTGACAATAATTATAAAGGCCTGCCTGCCACAGGCAGAGTTTATTGCAGCGGACCTTATGAGAAGGACCACATAAGAAAATCAATAAATAATACTATAATTATAGGGCAGCAAGGTAAGACTACGTGTCCAGCAAGTCTTGTGTGTTATATTCTCTATTGATTTCAAAACAGGCGTACGATGTCAGTGATAAAAGCAGCGCCATTTGATTTAGGCCTATTATTATTATGACAGAATGTCATGGCATTGCGTACATTGTAGGCTACACGATCCATGCTGAACTGAATTATGCAGTTTGTTCGGAATATTCACACGTAATTTCTGCTATCAATATTATATCGTCTTCTCTTGGTGGCCTGCAATTTATCTCCGCCATCGTCATCAACGCCAGGGTCATCGTCTATACAGTAGATCAATAGGTCATGCCATCATGCAATCATTGCAGTGTCGCCTCAACCGTTACGACGAATATTAGTCTATTTCCAATGTGCCAATTCCATCAGCTCTACCACCGCCAACACCATCAACACAACTGGTAAAATAATACTATAGACCCTAGAGATGATTTCACAAGGCGTAAGAGGATTCATAGAAGACTTAATATGGATCTATCTCTACACTGTGTCTTGCAGTCAATCTAGCTGTGAACTCTCCTCTCTAAATCCCTTAACCAGGGTAATTTTCGGGATTTTTCAAAGTAGATCCTAGGCTTACACAAAGTGCACATGGAATCAACCTAATACTAACATATATATGCCTATATATATATATATATAATTATATATATATATATATATATTACAGGCGTGATTTCATCTAGTGACGCTGGCGATCGGGTGACAATCAGTTCTAAAGTGATATTGTGACGATCGCCAGATAATAATTATTATGATTGGTTTTACAATCTGCTGAATTAGTTTTGCGGCATGATGACGACGACACTGTGACAGTTGGGGAACTGAATGAAAACATGATGTTCTAAAGCTTTGTCATCGGTGAAATGGTTGGTAGGCCCCTATACTGAATTAAGCTTAGTATGTAGTAGAGGTGGAGGTGGGATGAGAAGGAAGAGTGGAAGCAAACGAAAGAGGAGAGGGGCTTAAAGGAGGGATAAATTATTATCGATTAACATCACTTCGTGAGATTAGGTTGCGCCATTGCTAACCAGATTCACTGTTGACTGTTGAGTGTATATTCTAATCAGTGCAAGAAAGCTACGCGTCATTATGAAAGATCACTCTACAGGGTGGGCCAAAAATAAACCACCTGCGTTTTTCGCTAATAATCTTGTCAAAAGTAGGACTTTTTACATAAAATTTTACAGACCGAAAGGCACTTCATATTTACGTACTATTGCCAAACTTCATAAAATATTTGAAACAAAACAGAAGTTATTCCATTTTTAGTAAGTCCACCCCTGATTTTTATGTCTTAAAAAGCAGTTTTTTGATGGTTTAAAATAGCGTTTAACAGGTTTTGCTAGTATTTCCGCTAAATGTGGAAATAATTTAATGAAATTTTAAAGACTTAAAGGTAATTTAGGCCTACATAGTCATAGTACAATCAAACTTCATCAAAATATTCCAAAGTAAAATAAAGTTACAGCAGTTTTAGCGAGAACACCTGAATTCTGATGAATTAAACAAATGCAATGCAACATGCGTTAGACAAAAAAGTGATATAACTTTTGCTAAGTTTGAAATACTTTTATGAAATTTGGCCTTCTTATGTAGATATGAATTGGCTTTAAGCCTGCAAGATTTCATTAAAATATTTCAACGTTTGACGGAGATATCAGCAAAAATCTGTTAAAAGTGTGTGAGATATCAAAAACAGCAGGTGACGTCACTAAAAGTTGAATAACTTTTGTTCTGTTTGAATTGAAATATTTTGGTAACATTTTGGCATTTATATGTAAATACAAATTGCCTTTCAGTCTCTAAAATTTTAATTAAATATTTCTCTGTTGGCGGAAATATTGGCAACAAACGTAGAGAGTTCCTTTTTTGGCCCACTCTGTATAGTCTAGAGTCCAGAAGATTAATAGTTAAGCCTAAATGTGAACTTTGTTACAGACTGACACGAGACCATACGATTACGTCTTAAAACGTTCCGTAGGTCGATAATGCAAAAATAAAGTTCCGAAACACGAAGTGTTCAATGTATAGCCTATATTTAACAGTTACGATAAGACTGTTATTGCTTCCAGACTTACATGCACGTATAAAAGACAAGGGGGCGTTTACTGATTAATAACATGTGTTACAGTTATGCCTCTTCTTTATCGACGTACTAGGTCTGTAAGGGCGACCTATAAGCCTACAAACGTACGGAGCAGTGAACCAGTGAAAGATGCAAAAGCCCATCCGTGTTCGTGTGTGTACAATGCACGTAGGCTTGAAAACATGTATTCTCGGACACGCATATGCTTGTATGCGTGTATGCATGTTTGTGTGAAGCTTTACAGGCATGTTTGACTGTGTGTGTATGTCTGTATACATTGGGGTGGGTCAGTAGCTCAGTTGTGAGAGCACTGGTTGACAATTCCCACACAAGGCAGTAATTTATTTTAAGTTTCTGTTAGCTGCCAAAGGCGCTTTCTGTTGTGTTGTTTGTCTTGTGTCAGTTGGAAAATAAGAACACCCATCCCCACTCTTGGCTTGGCCGTACCAGGAGTGTTCCAACACTTAGGCCATTAGTGAAAGTCGAACCTGCTGTCAAGCCGACCTGCGTGTCGTATTTCATATAACTTGTACTTCTTCACCCAATGCGGTTTGTCATTGTGAGGTTGAATAAACGAAAATGTATTATTATTATTGTTATTTTTAAATGTATGCAGTGCTGTGCATGTATGTGTATGTTTGAATGTAAGCCTATGCAATAGTATGCATGAACCTTTGCATACAGTCATGCAGCACACATACAAATCATGCATAATGCATATGTATGTGTGTGTGACTGTGTGTATATTTGTCTTACTGAAAAAAACTCAGCTCAGTTAGCTCAGTCCTTATAGAGTACACAGCATCACGTGATTGGACAGGAAAAGAAAACAAGAGCCCAGTAAGAAAAAGGAAACTCCGGAACAACCACCACATGTTTGCTCGGCTCCGCTTCCTCTTCCGATGTTCCTCAGTTGCTATGGTAATGAGCGGAGGATATGGAAAAGCGGACACAATCAAGCAGAAGGAGAACGGAGAGCGCGGATGATGAGAATAAAGGAATAACGCAGAATCCGCAGATGGTAGAGCGGAAAAGAGAGCGGAGGACTAGCAATGAGGAGTTGAGGACAGCGTAGAGGAAGAGTTTGAAGGACAAAACAGAGGATAAGTGATGAGGACAAAGCACAGGAAGGATTATGCAGATGAGCAATTTTTAGCACACAAAGGATAAGCAGAGGACAGAAGTATTGAAAGATTTCCCTCAGTGACCCTGACAAGCTTCTTCACTATTGCAGCAGACTAGCCTTGAGCTAGCTCTACGAGAAAGGCAAGCATATGCTCATGAATATTAAGCATATGCTCATGAATATTAAGCATATGCTCATGAATATTAAGCATATGCTCATGAATATTAAAACATCAACAACGAATAGGCTAATCATTATAGCAATCAAAAGTTTATCCACAGAAATTCTTCCAATCAAAACGTCAATGACATGAATAATAATTAACACGTAACGGATATTCAATACCTTAATGATGAGGTTAATTGTCCACGCTTTGTGAAACTCTGCAAGCAAAAAGACAGTTTTCATGAATATAAAACATTTAATGATTAATAAATGAAATAATTATCTTTATCCTAATTTAATCCAAAGCCTTGATCCAGAACTCCAGATCTCATCAAGAAAAAATGCAGTGTTCAATGTTCATGAATAATGAACAAATAATTTATAATGATTTACATAATACCAAGATTCTAACTTAATGTCATTCATTATCCTTTCAAACATTTCTGTTGCATATTAAACTGGTGCAAAATAAAACAGAGTAAAAAGTAACACAAGCTACTGCTTATCTACTGATAGTAACAATCCATTTAATACATAACTACAACTTCAAATCTCTATGAGAGAAGCATCGAAAGCACACTTTAGGCAAAATGAGCCACTTATATTCTGAATTTAATTATAAGAATTGTGATCTTACAAGCAGACGCACAAGAGATGATAAAGATCAGTATACTGTGTACATTGATTCATGGTCATATAAATATAGATGGGCCTACCATAGGCGTAATTTGTAGGGGGTACAAGGGGTACATGTACCCCCCACACATTTTAAGTGGTGGGTACTGTACCCTCCACTTTTTCAAGCAAAACATAACGAAATGTCATTCCATATTGTTTACTTGCATTTTTTTGAGCTTTTTGATGTAGAATATGTCACAAGAGAAGCAATTTTATTATACCCAACTTTTTATACAAAAGTAAATTTGGAGAATACATTGTACTCCCCACTTTTTTGACCAAAGTAATCTCGGAGAATAAATTTGTACTCCCCACTTTTCAGACCAAAGTTATGCCCTTGGGGCCTACGACACCCATTTAAGCTTAAATAATTTCTTTGCAGTTCATAGTTGTTTATTACGTTTGCATTTGTTAAGTGCCGCTATCTACAGAATAAATTAAGCATCAACGGACACCATTAAAAGTCTGAGTAGAGAACTTTGCTGAACGTCCCTAAGTCACTTTATAATAGAAAGCCTCCGTCTCCCGGCAGGCCTACTGGCTGCGCCGTCTCACGAAGATCTAGATATTATAACCCGTCTATTCAATGGGTGGCTAACCCCGTTGGGGAACTTTAGTGGGATCAGAACCACCGGATCATCACCCCTCAACATTTAAAAAAGACGAACCAATGAGAGATATTTATCACTATAAGCGCAGGAGGTCTAGACTGCGACAGAAGTTTGGGAAGAAGGCCTTTAAAGAACACACACGCAGACAGACATACCGGGAGGAAGGCAGGCAGACACAAAAACAAACAGAAGACAGACAATAACAAACAGACACACATGCAGACATACATGCAGGAACGAAGGCAGGCAGGAATGTACACACACACAACCAGACAGGCTTTACCAATAGGCGACCATTAAATCTATGATGTAAGCTTATGCCAAATCAATTACAAATAGCTAGAACCCGACATAATTTATATAATTTCAATCCTGTAATAAACTGTTTAAAAATAAAATATATATCTGATAATGACCCTTAATAAAATCATCATTATATATAAACAAATAACTAGATGGCTCTTAATATGAATATGCCGTTCAGATACACATCAAAATCAGATGATTAATGTAAACTGTTTAAAAGCAATAATAAAAGTGTATGTTAAAAATTTCATAGCAAGAGAGTAAACGCAATAAAGATAAATATTGTAGAAGAACCATCAGCATGTTGAAGCCAAATGATATCCCAAACAAATCAAATAATTACACTACAAAATCATAAGTAACCTCAATCAAGGGACGAAATGTGAAATGTAACTCTGTGCTATTTGAGTGCACTCAGTGGATCAGCTGTTTAATGTTATTCAACTTTGGAAGTTTTCAGTTCAAATCCGACAGTTTCAGATATATCATCAAGAAGCTGGAGTTTGTACAAGTCAATCACCTACCAGCAATCAATCGGCAAAATTCTACTATCAATTCACAGTGAATCAGCAAGCAGACAATGGCTCTGCGTTTTCGACAGCAATAATCCATCCCACAATAGCAGCTGATCGAACAATAAAGTGGTCCAACAGACAGACGATCGCTTGCAGATGGACCATGTCCCAAAAGACAATCATTCTCATGAGGAGGTGTCTGAAATAGACCCACTGCCTTTCCTAAAATATTATTCAACATGGATCGACTCCACGAAATGTCCCTAAACTGCATAAACAGGTAAACATTAGCAGCAGATATTCATTGTCAACAGACAAAACAATTCCAATCTATTGTCTGTATTCTGCACTGAGAACAATTGACATCCAGTGGAAATGCTGACTGGATTCCCTTTGGGTGGAAAGGGAAAATATCACTCATCAACTGGGCCACACGGATTACTGACAGTTTCCACTCACTGGAATTATTTTCCTCCTCCACATAATCCACCAGGCGCACTTGGAAAACACGAAACCCATCAACACTCGACTCCCGCCAATCCATCTCCAGACCTCTTTGACTGAGTCACTGAGGCTGAGCAAGCGGATGCATGGAGGGTGAGCAAGTGAGCAAGTAAATAAGCAGGCCTGCAATCGCGTCCGTCACTCATCCATGAGTCAGTAAGTTTGACAAAATTATTGGAAGTCTGATAAGATTTACTGTTGCTAAAATTTATTGCGTCTGGTGATCATTTAAGTCGTTTTACATAAGCAAGTATGCTACTCACCCAAATGAGTATTTGGGTGAGTAGCCATTAAATATAGTCCAGTATTCAAGTTAGGTAGTCATTCAAAAGTAGTCAAGTGTGCAATTGGGAGCTGTACGTATTGTATTCAGGGTATTTATATAGCACCTTTTGTAGTATGTACTCTTTAGAGGTGTTCCTGACTACATCGCCAATGCTGAGCAGCCAAAGCATCTCATTTGCTATATCACTCGTATTCTTCATAGCATTGTCGAATCAATTGTACTACCACCTCCCCACAGAACAGAAATTGCGAGTGAAGGGTTTACTCAACGTGGCTGGAGGTAGATTCAAACCTGTGTTCAGTAGGTTAAGAGGTTTACATACCACATAACTGTTCAGGTATACACGAAAACACTTGATATCAAGAATGTCTTCACCTTGAAATACTTAACCACAATTACGTATATATAAATAGTACTTCGATGAAGAAATTGTCAAGGGTCAAGTTGTCACCCATACACAAAGATAGAACACACATACATTCATTACATACATACACTACATACATAGTTACATACATTACATACATACATTACATATGTACGTACGTATGTACACGTACGTGCTCGGCCATGCGCACCTGAGAGGAGCCGGTTGCGATATTACATACATACATACATGTCATACATACATACATACATACATACATACATACATACATACATACATACAATACATTTACAACATGAAATCATACATTAGCCATGGAGCACATTGTACGATTCAGTTTTCACTGCGAAACACTTTACCTCGATGAAATGATATCTTTTATAGAACCTTTTCTTGAGATTAGGCACTGGATTCATCAAGAACCGAAAATTGATCAGATTTTGGGTTGCAAAAGTATGAAACGCATCTGAAGAAGAAATCTTGTTCTGTGCAAATGGAACTTGATCATAGCCATAACTGATGAGCGCTACAAAGTGATCGAATTCTCATCACAATTCTGGTCGCTTGACCAGCTACTTTATGTAGAGGAAACAACGGGCCAGAGTTATTGATCCGACTGTCAGCTAATTAGTAGACTGATCGATGATCAACTTTCAGATCAATGGCAGAACCAATAAATCAGGAGGATGATACGAGAGAGAGATATCGCATGGGACGATGTACATCAGAACAACGGAAGGTCGTGTTCTTGAATATAATTATTCCCTCAATAATCCAAATGGAAAACCATGTATGTACAAGAACACTTGTAACTCACAATATTTGGGGATATATATATATATATATTATATATTATATATATATATATAAATCAATTTCATTTATTATCATTATCACGCTGAGAGCTAACAAACCTCTGAAAGATAATCATGAAAGATATAAGATATAAGTAACTAAAAATCAAACACCTCTTAATGCTTTCAGATGATTAAAACGTGAAAAATGAACCCCAAGACCTAACAGACAGACATCCAACAAAAACCACTGAAATTTCGGATATGATAAGAGCTGAAGTTGATTTACCACCCAATGCAATATGACTGATATAATAGTGGCGATGAAAACCTGGCAATAAGAACTGTAAGGCAATGGATAAAAATCTTCTCAGTTGAAAACTAAAGTAAAAAATGTCTGATACGAACCAGATAAGCAAAAGAAATCCAAGATCCCTTTAACTTTCTAACGCATTTTGATGAAGCGCATATATAGGTCTATAAGAATACAAAGGCCAACGATGCGTTTCATTTCACCTTCGTTTTCGAAAGCTAGGCTTACATCAGTTGATGCCTAAACTGATTTCAACAAACCATTAATAGGTTAAACAATCAAAGTGATGAAATGCATTCGAGGAAATGCAAGGTTTGTAATAAGGTAACACAGGGTGGTATCAGATGAATCAACTGAGGTCAGATTCAGCATTGCTCCTTTAAGATTCAGCATTGCTCCTTTAAGATTCAACATAGCTCCATTACTAGAAAGGTGTTGGAAAGGCGTTCAAACATTGGCATACTGTGTACATTCGTCGTACCAATTTTAGGCATTTACCTTACCTAACAAATACAATTCCACCTCTATCAGAACGTCCTACATCTACCTACAACAGGCCTTACCGTGATTAGAATTTCGAGCATTGTAGCCTCTCCGCTAATCCTGGATCATAATACACAACTACGACACCAATCAATAGCTACAATGCTATTGATTATTCGCAGAATAACCAGCTATCCGATGTTTATGCATGCACAGGATAGAACTTGAGTCTGTTACAGTGGGACACTAGCAGCAAATGCCTGCTGATAGGCAGTTAGAAAACCTCTCTCTGTTCCCTGTTAACTCAACACTTACCCGAGTGTTATTGCTGTGTGTCTACCTGTAATTAAGGAAACTCAGCAACTTGCAGGTGCATACGAAGACACAATAAACTAGCAAAAGTTTTTACTATCGGCGGATAACCTCAGCCATGTATTTATATATAGACTTCTCAATGCTCTCTACCCTCTGCCCCTCAGTGCTGCTGATCTGCTGCTAAGACGCTGAGGGGCTGAAACTCGACCATTAACCCGCAATAAAACCTTGTTACGTTCGCTGTGTGCGGTAAATAGATTTCCCATGGTTGGAGGGTTGGATCTCGTCAGACACACGATGACCCTGGATCAACAGCCGTAAACAACGGCGGCATCTGACCCAATCATTAAATATATTAGGTCCCCTACAGCCGCATCAATCTACTTCCTCAAATCCCGTACGTAGATGATGTAAGACAAGGTTGACCTGATGTCCTTGTTCTGCCTCCAGTGACCAGCCATAACTACCACAGACTACAAATGCCATCAGCTCATGTCCTGCCATCTGCAGTCCAATGTCTTGGCATACTAGGCATACCCTAGAATTGGATTGGTAATGATGGTGCTATAGAAATGATCGTCAATACAATATAATACTTTTAGCAGAGACAGGCCTAAAGCATACCAAGAAACACATGGCGTTCACTATAAATACATCCGAGCGCGTGTGTGCAACTGTGTCTGTACGAGTGTAGCCTATGTGCCTGTGAACGTAGGCCTCTATGTCTGCTCGCTTGGGAGAGCGTTGAATGCACTGTAGTATTGTTTTCTGATATGTGTAACACATATTATGGTCCAAAAGCACATCTATTTCGACTTCACACGACTGCATGCATGGTTGTGGATTTCAACCCAATATCAAAGAGATGCAAAGCCAACAGATCCCACTGAGGTGAAAAACCTACGGATAAAAGGCATAGGAGAGAGTCGTGTAAGGAAGGCATTCTAGCAAAAGTAAATCCTTTATGAATGGCTTGATCATAATATTATAAGTTAGGGAATCAAACTGTAGTCCAAACTTGGCGCTGATCGCACATGTGAAGGACAGGAGTATATGCTTGGCATCTAAATCCAATTGGTTAGAGTAGGCCTACTCTCGACCAGTAATTTGGAGGCAGATATTAGTGACGATTAGTCAATTGAAAATCTGCCTTATTTTCAACTTTACCTGAATAAAATGATCGATAAACTTGAAATTGGCCCGATGGCAAACTGAAATTATTGCTGTTGATTTGCAATTTTAGTAAATTTTAATTGGTGTGCCGCGATAAAAATTTGTTCCTCTGCCGCGAGTCAAAGAAGTTTGCGAGACACTGGGTTAGGCTTTATATTGGATGAATATCGGATGAATTATGAATAACAAGAGATGTATGTATATTAAGTGTATGTATAATAAGTTAATGATCTCACCATTTCTCTGTCAGGATGACAGCCAAAGTAAGCAATTCACTCACAACTATTGAATTGAATTGAATTGAATTATTTAGTGCCATTTGAATTACAGGATGTTCTGTTCTAGGGTCGCACGTGCACTTATTAGAACTTAGAAAAGAGGACAATATCAAACGAAGTTGTATTGTACTGCTTTGAATATTCTCTATAATAAAATGGTTTAATGGTCAGCGGACACTTACCGACATTTGCCGCCGGTGGGAAGAGAAGATGACACCTCAAACACATTAGCTGTGTCTTCACAAGCACTCTCAAGGCAGACACCGCATATAGGAGTAGGATCGATCGATCCTACCCAAAGCACGTCTAATAAGACGATAACAGTTCGAGTGTCGATTGTGTCCGGGGCTCATAAATCCCGACATCTGTCCCTGTCCATTTCACGAGGCATAGTACATTCTGTTCATAAAACCCCCGTTGTGTACTTTCAATTCGGGCGTGATGCCATTAGCGCCAACGAACTCCTATCGCTCGCAGTACGGGTCAAGCAGAGGAGGAGGGCTTACACGATGTCGGATTTATGGCCGAGTAACCCTTCTGCCTCTGGCAAGAGTCAAAGACTCGGAGTGTAGGTCACCGTCACACTACTGTGCGTTGACCGCCGTAGCAATCGACATTATAGTCCGTCGTCAATGGTGCTATTGGGAATGCACTGCAATAAATCGGGAATTATTGTTCGCCTGCTAATCCGAAGATGTCAGTCGATTTGTTACACGTGTCCATGATTGTACGTGATGGCTTATCTCAGAGGCTCCGTTTGTACGGAGGCTGAAAAGCACGGCTTCACTGTCTATAGACACTGTCTAACAGTGTCTATACATGCACGGTGAAAGCTGCTTCCAATTCGGATGGCTTATAGCGTGAAACGTGAAAGCTGCTTTCAGTGTAACTAGGTTGCTTCCGATAAACACTGATCATTGTAGTTCCACTCACAACCACATGTCAAAAGCTGTTTTAAGTCCAGTCCTCAACACATCTATTGTGATAAGTTTCACAAGTGCATCCAAAGAAAAAGCCTCTATCTCTCCTGTAGGCCTACATAGAATGCATCCGTAGAAACTGTTTACCTCTTGTAGACCTACAGGCTACTTCCAAGTAAGACATAAACACACACTTCATTATAATACAATAACATTATTTATCAATTCTAATTATATAAACAAATTCAAGGCAAATATCCCTACAAGATTCCCCAGTGTGAATTCTAATGGACGGATAATTTCCCACAACGGCTGCAACTACCTCGGTGGAATGGTTTTATTTTGTCAATACTCTGTCGAGGTTCTACCGTTCTGTCATGTTTCTGCAGCACTACTTAAAAGATCAAAAATAAATCTACTGTCAGTTCAAGGTTAAAATCCCCCACTAGAGGTTAAAATCCTCCACCAGAAGTTAAAATTCCCCACCAGAGGTTCAAATCCCCTACCAGAGGTTCAAATCCCCACCAAAGCTTAAAATCCCCACCAGAGGTTCAAATCCCCCACCAGAGCAGAACTTCAGAGGGGTTCACTTAGATTTCTGCTCCACAATGCGTGTCTCCTACCCTAGGGAACTTGGCTGTGAAACGAGTACAAGGACCTACCTACTGCAGTACAGGGTCGGTAGAAAGATGAGGCAGTGAGGGAGAGGGCTGATCAACTGCCTTCAATTTCCTTGTAAACATGCCCTTACATTACAATTACATGGCCCAGACGAGTAATTACCCTACTAGTAATCAGATCCCCATGGCAGAACACCCCAAGAGCGACATAAATTACAAATGAGCTTAATTACACTGTATGGGGTGAATTAACAGCCGGTGCCTTATCAATCTTGATTTAATTACGTTGGCATTAGCCATGTCAAACACAATCACTAAATGACGGTCACCAAAGGGCTCACACACACGCGTGCAGGGCATAGCGGTCCACACGGCATGCGGTCCCTTCACTCCCTTAACCACCACCCCACCCCACCCCGGATGGGATGGGGTGGGGTTATGGGACACGCCAGACGGAAGCGGAGTGCCATGCCTGGAAAGGGTGGAATGATAGGTAGCAGGTGGTGGTCTTACTCCAGGTGGTCATCACTAATTGACGTTTCATCCAATTCTTGACATTGATTGGCCTCAGCTACCATCAGCCCACCGAGGGAAACAATGGAGCATGGATGGGTCATTGTCACCTCAGCTGAAAGGCCAGCACCGCCCCTATGGTCCCAGAGAGAAATTCAGAGGTGGAATGCTTAATCAAGGCTTTCTGTTCAGCTTCTTGTTGAACGTCACCCTACAGGAGAAGAGGTGACAGTACTTAAAAGCATCCCACATCTCAACAGAATTACCCCTTCCCTGTCTCTGTCTCTCTGCGTTTCTTTGTCTCTGTCTCTCTGTCTCTCTTTGTCTCTGTCTCTCTTTGTCTCTGTCTCTCTGCGTCTCTTTGTCTCTGTCTCTCTGCGTCTCTGCCTTTCTGCGTCTCTTTGTCTCTGTCTCTCTGCGTTTCTTTGTCTCTGTCTCTCTGTCTGTCCCTTTGTCTCTGTCTCTCTGCATGTCTTTGTCTCTCTGCATCTCTTTGTCTCTGTCTCTCTCTTTCTGTCTGTCTCTGTGTCACTCATTCAATCACTCTCACTCTCTCTTTCACTGTCTGTTTATCTGTTGCCTTCTCTTGAAAATCTGTTTACTTACCCTCAAATGAACAGTAAATTATAACAGTTTGTATGTTTATTTTTTACTAAAATGGTACATAAAATTCTCAATGCTAGAATCTGCGTTAACAATGTTCTTGCTTACAGTTAATTACACATAGTTTGAATGAGATTCGAACTTCGAAGTACTGCTGCCATGGACAATTACATAATCCTCAAGAGCAAGCTCTGAACACACAGCCTCATCAAAATAATTTAATCAGAGGCCTTCTCAAACTTACCACAGAAACTCGAAACAAGCAACAAAGTGTCTTCAAGTGCTTATAATCCTTATAACTTATATAGAATGCATACAGCAAAGTCTTCTGAAGCAGTTAAAATCAAGCAGAGGCGTAGCCAGAAACCGATTTCGGGGGTTGACCTTTTTTTTTAGTTATTTGTCCCAAATCTCAAATTTTTTAGTCATTCACTAAAATTTCTCAGATGTTTGGGTCATTTCCTTCTGTTAACCGTACTTTTCCTTAAAAATTTATTTACAAACATTTTCGGGGGGGTTTTACATCAAAAATACATGAAAAAAACTCATTTTGGGGGTTTTAACCCATAAACCCCCCAAATACACCCCTGAAATCATGTAATATACAAAACAATACAATGTGTTTGATCATATACCACCTTGCTTTTAAAAGTCAGGACATGACCAAAAGACAGAATATTCACCCCACCCAGCAATTGGCAATCAGATTGAAGGACTTGCTCATTGATACACATGCAACAGCCTTTTATGAGGAGGCTCAAAATAGTGGTGCATCCACTCTTTGAGCATTGCAAGGCACTCATCACTATTACCATTATAATCTACGAAGACTTAACAAGTGCCAGCTAACATAAGTAGATAACTATGCCGACAATGTGCTAAAAGGTTCATTCACACCAATCGCTGCATACAAGAGGCACTATAATTATATAGAAAAACAAGTCCTCTATACCAGTGAAATAAATCAGGAAGTATATATAGACTGTGCTCACAGAACAAGAGTGTTTACGATTACGTGGAACTTGGAAGAGGGAGGCATATAGTTTCGGAAAACACTTTGACGTCAATGGGATCCACTGTCATAAAGGATCCCCCCTAAGCCCCACCCGTCGTCTGTGGAAAAGACTTCTTTGCTCTTCCAGTTATGTGGTCTGCATATTATGCAACATTTTACTACATCTGCAGACACAACAGAAGAAAATGTAGGAAGACTCTTCAAAGATAGCAAAATCAGATTCTTTGTTTAACCCATTCTTAGAATGATTTCATTTTCCTCGGAGTACTTTGCGACCATATATACACTCAGGAGCCCATACTGACTATACAGACCTATATATAGGCCTACTGTTTTAGAAAGGAGAACATCCCAGCAAACTCAAGACTCAGTGAATATTATAAGTGATGAAGACAGATGATGCCAAGTATAACTCCATAACCACTCCCATTAAACCATATATTTGCCTCACAGAAACATAATACAAAGAAATAAATAATTATTACTAAATCAATCAACTCTTCTGGTTTAGTAATTCATACATGCCATTCATTAATTCATTCATCTGAAGATTTCAACTCTTCAAGTGTAGGC
>JAQFXW010000620.1:0-17737 GCA_034693945.1 Dendrobaena attemsi
CCAGAGCTTTGGGCCAGTGCATTTTATTGAAAACGTTAGTGCGAATTGCATGAGTACGATAGTTTTGGGAAAATCCTATGCACTGAAGAACCTTGATAAAAATGTTTAACAAAACCAATCGGCAGAAGCTTGTAGTGATAACTATAAACAGACCAATTTGATATTTATTGACATTTTTCAGAACTAATACATTATATCCGGTGAAGATAGACTTGGTGCTGGCAAACCATTGTAATATGTAAACAAGACGTACGTAGTACAGGTTTCTGAAGAACACTTGAGGCTTTTATACGAGAAGCCTAATTGCAACCCCAAGATACACAACAGCATGACAAAATATGGAAATATTACAGAATACCAGAGCCCACAAACATGGGCGCCCGCAGAAATTTTTACAACAGGGGCAAAATACCAAAAAAATTTACAACAGGGGCAAAATACAAGAGCTTGACTACTTCAACAAGGAAATTAACAATATGAACGTTTTAATAGAGTTCTTAAATCTATAATTTCAACATGTGAAACAATTTACAAGAAATCACTTATAACTCATTATTTTGTACTTTTGTGAAAGTTTTTATAAATTTGTAAAATTAGCAGTTAACATACAAGTCAATCGATTTTCCAGGAGCCCCTCTTGCCCTTAAATGCGGGCGCTCATGCCCACAAAGGGTGTGCTTGTGTAAATAGTGACGTATGCGTGATACTATGCTGATGTTTTTTTATTTCTCTAGATATGTGTGAAATATGCACATCCCCGGTTGAATGTTATACACCAAGGAATTTGGATGAGGTTTTCTGTGCAATTTCCTTATCATCAATGCTGATTTATATGTTTGACAGCGTAATAGATTTACGATGCGAGCGAAATAAAATGTAATTGTTTTTATTTTAATTCGATGAAAGCTTATTTACTCTAAACCATTAAGCAATAATTCCCAATTTACGATTTGCACACTCAATTAGGTTGACAATTGATTTCTCAGACATAAATGCATTGGCATCATCAGCAAAACAACATAAAATGAAACTGATTAGTAGTTCCTTATAAATCATTAGTGTATATTAAAAACAGTAATGACCCTAATATGTCAATATGAAACCCTAAGGAACACCACAACGAATGTTCTTGATGTCAGGAAGACATCCATCAAAAACACATAGCCTACTGAGACCTGGAATTTAGATAATCAGAAAACCACTGTAGTACTATACATCTAACACCATATAATGCCCTGACCTTGTTTTAGCAGAATCTGATGGTTCACAGTATCAAATGCCTTTTACAAGTCGAAAAATTCCAGATGAGAACTCATTACTGTCCATGGATTCAGATATCTTTTCTTAGGAGGGCCATGCAGGTGGACACTGGACAGTCCCTTTTGGAATCCGTACTGGCGTGCTGATAGCAAGCTCAATTTAATCAAGTAACCCGTAAGTCTATTGTGCATCATCTTTTCGAGATGTTTTGAGAAGTATATATATATGGAAGAATTGAAATTGACCTGTAATTATTTATTTTATTTGTTGCTCGTGCTTTGAATAAAGGGGTGACCATCGCGATTTTTATATCGATTGGAGCCACTTCATTGCTAAGGGAACTATTAATAATTTCATGGCCATGTAGCTCACAAGCTTATATTTAACGAATAATCTAGAACCGATTGATATTATATACATTGACGAACTCCTCTGCACCGACAATTAGCTGTCCAGTCTCGTCATCGTATAGAAAAGTCGAAATGGTTCATTGATATTATCCGCGTTGGACAAATCATCAGATTCTGCAACAAAATAACCTTACCGCTTACAAAGCCTTCATCAGCAACAAAGACCCGACCGTTGTGGTCACGTGACAGATGACGAGGGTTTGTAAGCTTCTGAACGGACGTACAGAAAAAGATACACTGACCATCTGACCATCGAAAAAGATACACTGACCATCTGACCATCTCTCGTAATTTCACTTACTACCTTCTCAGATTTTCTATCATTGTCTTTTATCAGCTTATGAAGAATGGCGAAGTTGCCATTGGGTATCTCTACTGCATGCCGGGGATACTGTATGTCGCTGTGCATGCAGGTGGACGGCGAGAAGCAGTCTGCAATCGCTGCCGTATATTTCCAGGCTGGACAACGGATGACCCCGTCTAATCATCAGCAACTGACCATCGTCATTCACCGACACAGTGTAAGGCTCGTCTATTAAGGACAAAAATGCAGTTGTGGGGAAACAATTGTCGTTGACATCTCTGCCGATCTTCCAGACGTATCGTCCAAACGTATCAGTTACATAGAGAGACAATCTCTTCTTTACTGCACGATGCAACATATCCTCAGGTCGGACAATTTCATAGATTTTCAGTTCCATCAGAAGACGAAATGGGGTCTGATCTTCAAAGACAACAATTCTACATCGATTGACCCGTAAAGAGCATAAATCCGGTTCTTTTTAGTTTTGCCACGCCAATCACCTTATCAGTTCCCTTATCAAAGTAGAGTTTGGCAGTAAATCTTGCAACAGTTGGAAACAAATCTGAAAATAAACTGTGTGAATCTAATGTTGTTTCTTTAGACTCTCTGGCTCTGCTGCTTATGAATCAGCAGCTCTCTTTGACACTAAACCTGCATGCGGTTTATAACCTAGCGGCGAGCTAAGTTGTAACTTGTAAATGCAAAATTGCAAACTTATTATTATACATGATATGAAAAATACGTACCAAATTTCTTTTTCAACTTTTTCAACTAAGCTGACATTACAATGCTCAATGTGCAAAGATTTTAGGCCTTCTGATTCAGCTGGTGTAGAAACCTTGTTTATAAGATTTGTGAACAGGATCATGAGAGTGCCATTTTGAACGAGATTTTCCAGTTTCTGAAGAGCGTTTAATGATTTACACCACAACCAAATCACAATTTGCCAATCTAGTTCCGAATTAAGGATTTCTATGTCTTCGCCCATTAGTTGACTGATCTTATGAGACCTTGGTCTGGTTTTCTGATGTAGATCGTTAATGCCTTCAACCAGTTGTTATTTGGCCGATGTGCTCCTGTACATTGCGACGCAGCTTTGACTGTTTAACTTAAGAACCACTACAAAAGGGAGCAAAGATTAAAGTTCAAGAGACCTACAGTTATACTGTAGAATATAAGGCCTGCATGTTTGATATGTAGGCTCTGCAGTCTGCATTTCATATAATATTGCAAGCCTTACTCTCCATTTAGACTTTCAAAATAAATAAATATTTATTGGGATCTAATTAATAAGCGTATAATAATTTACATTGAAATCGAAACCTAAAACCCTTTCACTTAGCCTACTTCAAAATGAATCCTCATTTTAATCATAAAAAGTCGAACGTTCTTTGTAAATCAATATGACGACTTTACAATATTTTGACCTCCTCCATTTTCTGCAACTCGTGCCACCAACATTTAGTTTCTTTGACGAAGACATCTACCAAAGTCTGAGTATCTTTTGCTGTCTGTAGATCTTAAGATGTGTAAGGCGTGCGAGTCATCTCGTAGTTTGTATTAGTCAGAGTTGTTAGCAAGATGAAGGGGACCGATCAGATAAAAGCACTATGCACTATGCAAGAAATTTGGTGAAAATGGCGCCATTTTCGACGCCATCTTGGATTTTGGTAAAAGGAAATGTCAAGCCCTTTTGGTATTTTATTGCCCTCATATTAGTAGACCTATCCTGAAAATTTCAGCTTGTTATCCTATTTGCACTCATAGCAGATCTTAAATCTAATGCTCTTGTACTCCAGGAACTGAAAAAAGTCACAATCTTAAAAGGTTACGTGACCGGAACCCTGAGCTCTGGTCACGTGGCCACCCTTCCAAAAGTGATTTGTTTGCCATGTCGATCACCAAGAGAAGAAAAAGGGTGCTTTTATCCTATCGGTCCTCATCCACTCAAATTTTTGGTCTAACAAGCCCTGACTATTTGGGTTTATATCTCCAACGAAGAATCGCTGTCTAGAGACGATTCGTGCCTGGACGTCCGTCATCCAGTCAGCCAACCGCAGTTTGTAGAGTATAGCTTGTAGGTTCATATTCTGTACTAGATATGATCGGCTGTTTCTGGACATGGAGACGATTCTGCTAAGCTGTCGGTAAAAGCCTGCGGACGAAATAGATACAAATTTACGTTTATAATAATTTGTTTGCCTGTATACAAGCAGTTGGACATACATGTATTATATTAGGCCTAATTAGTCTGTGTTTATTTTATAAATACATTATCCGTTAATGCATCATCCCGTTTAATCCAAGGCTAGAATTTGATAAATCCATTTGCTTTTTGCTTTCTGTCCTTCAACTCCTTGAGTCCTTGTGGTGAGAATTCAATATGGCCAAAACTTGTGAGACACATCTTTATAATTTATTGGTTACTCTCCCTTTTCTCGCATTTTGGAGTCTGTCTAGCTCTGACTTAGTACCCAACTAGTTGAAATGCGTTTATTTTCATGTAACTTAGGGCCTTTTTTGTTCTTCTTTTGCAGTAGTAAATAATTATTGTTTGTTCTTGCCTGTTCACTATTGAATAATTAATCGTTTCGAGTCATCATTTAATTATAATTTCGTTAGCTGGCTAGTTTATCTTAATTGTACCACCTTGTATCTTCCAGGTGGCCCTGCATGGCTTGCGGGGCCCTCAGCCCCTTTTGGGTCTTCTGATGACCATAAACTTGCTTGTTAACCAAACCGTATGTGATTTGCTTTTTTTGCTTGGTCGCCGAATAAATTGATTTGATTTGATTTGATTTGATTTTGATATCTGGCTGTCTTTGTTTATTAATTCTCTGAAACCAGCAATTGTTGACTGAAAAAAAAGATTCATAATGCCTTCATTTGCATTGCACAGTCTTTGTTATTTAAGCACGTGTCCATGCAGTGGGCAGTTATTCAGATGCAGTAGGCCTATACTGTCCAATGGGGTTCTGGGACCTGTGACATGTTACGATGCTGCCCAAAGAAATGACACGCGAGTATAGGCTACGCATGATTTGTTTGATCTCTTATATTAGCACTATAGTCCTCAACAGATGAAAATTAATTTACTGAAGCCTATAGAACAAAACAGAGCATTGCAAGAAGGGGACAATCAATAGGAACAGAATTAAAACAGAAAGGTTAAGACATGAACTTAACGAAGTTAACAAAAGATGCTGAGACGACAAAAATAAATATATTCTGGAGAATAGTCGAGGCGAAGGAGACGGTAGAAGAAGGGAAATAAGCTCTTCAAGATTGTGAAAGAACTGTGAGGAAGAATAAAAAGGACGCTAGCACTAACAATTAAGAAGAACGATGACCATGCAGGTGACAAACTAGAGAGAGACAGAGAGATGGATACAGAGAGGTAGACAGAGAGGCAGACAGAGAGAAAGGCAGAAACTGACAGAGAGACAGACAGAAAGACAGACAGAGATAGACAGAGCACTTTGAAAATAGTTTGCATTGCTCAGAGCCAACAATGGAAATCGGGCGAGTATACCACTGTACCAGAAACGTGGGAGGAAGGCATCATCACAGTGCTTAAATTCAGTCGGATCTCCGGAACTTTGGATTTGAGATCCACCACCTTAGATAGGAGATCCACCACCTCAATTGGGAGATCCACCACCTAACATTGGAGATCCGCCACCTCACTTTAGAGATCCACCATCCAAAGATCTGATAAGCATTCTTCAGTCTTACAATTACTTTCAATAATCACTACAGAGTTTTAGCAAACAGTCTGCAAGCTGCTTAATATCTGTCTGGTAAATTGCCTAAAACTTCTGTAAGTCGTCTGCAGATATTGAGATCGCATCACACTGGTCTCGCTAACGACTATTAGGCCATAAGCCTACAGGCCCTATAATAATATCAGTCGTGGCCCAAGGTTGTTGCAACAAAAGTGCTCGTCCGATCAGCGCTTCAGTGCAAATATTAGCTTTCTTTATTCGTATCTACAGGTTATCGTAAAAATGATAGAACAATAATAATTAGACTGCTTAATGATAAGCAGTAGATTACCCTTCGCTTCCTAGGATAATAATTGTATTTAGTAGTTTGCTGCATTTTGACTTTTTTTATCGAAGGCTTAGGCATAGCCAGAACGAGTTGGAAAATAAATTGATTAGTTACTTGGTTTCTAGCTCAAGTGTACTGACATCTAAAAAAATTGGATAGCACTAATTAACATAACATAGGCTAACGAAAGGTAAAATGTAGACCTGTAGTGATCTGCTGAAATGCGGAAACATAATTCTGTGACGAACCGATAAGTTAGATGAACTGATGACCTCAATGAACTGTGATAAATAGGCTATACAAAATTGAACTAATCCTCTGAACAGAACCGTTTTGAGTTTGGGGCCCGAGGCACAAACCATAAGCGTATTGAAAGTGGTGAAATTTAAATTGTAATGAGTAAATTTGATCTACTCTGCTATCAGCCTGACGGCCTCCTACATCGATTGTCAGGACATTTAATTAAAACATAAATTATGGTTTTTGTGATTTTCTCTAAAATGTCTCTGATCAGAATAGTCCTCGAAGTTCAAAGATTTCCATCACCCTGATATTATAATAGACCTACTCATGACAGAAGGTATAAGCTTACTTCAGTCGTTCCTGCATCATAGCCTCCGGTTGCGAAGCTCGTCCTTAATAATTTTAAATTTTGAGCAAGAACGTTCACCAATAAAGTGGAATTTTTTTTAAATGTCAACGATGCAAAAGTGGATTCTATTATTGGCTCTGTCATCCTTAATCATGGCATATTATTATCTACATAAAATTAATCACGGTATCGGGTACTGATGTTTTACAGTTTTTACAAATGATACTGATATTAATTATTATAGTATTAATTTTTAAGGAATTCAGGTTTTCACAATCGTTCTCAAGCCATAATTTTGCAGCGATACTAGGCCTAACTGTTGATCTTTA
Source organism: Dendrobaena attemsi (assembly GCA_034693945.1). Lineage (NCBI taxonomy): Eukaryota > Metazoa > Annelida > Clitellata > Crassiclitellata > Lumbricidae > Dendrobaena > Dendrobaena attemsi. Next base: position 6,949 of record JAQFXW010000620.1, read on the forward strand.
GAAGAGACAATGATATCTTCGTGTTATTCGCGCTTGCGTCTTGACAATGTTTAACTGCACTAACGTCTGTGCTTTCTCAGTTTGAAACAGAGATACTTTTTCTTATTTCGTCAACCTTTCCAAAATAGTAACTTCCGTTTTATGTTCGTAGCACCAGTTCTATAATTTGTACGCATTTGTTCCCCGCCTTCGCAGAATTGTCGTAATTTACATTGCTTGTTAACGTTTTCTACTGTTGGTGGACCGCCGCGGGGCCCCCTCTCGGCACCGGGCCCCTCTCGGCACCGGGCCCCTCTCGGCACCGGGCCCCTCTCGGCGCCGGGCCCAAGGCACGTGTCTCAGCCTTAAAACGGCACTGCATTCTGTCTCTGTCTATGTCTCTCAGTGTGTCTCCCTGTCGCTCTCTGTCTGTCTCTGTCTGGCTCTGTGTGTGTGTGTGTGTAGGTGTGTGTGTGTGTGTGTGTCTCTCTCTCTGTCTGCCTCTCATATGAACCGAAGTAGGCAAAATAGCAAAGCTGTCCTTATCACGCATGCTTGCCTAGCTCTATTGTCATTCTATCATGGTCTTATATTCTGGGATAATTTTACATGATGGAATTGAAATGGGTTTCCCCAGATACCGGTATATTTCATCCGGGCCTCCGGGGTTGGGAATAAATTATTTATTCCTGCCCCGATTTGTTTAAGGGGTCGTCCATTAATTATGTCAACAAAGTTTTGACTGTTTTTCCTCCTCTGTCAACTACTGTGCAACATTCACAGACTCCGTAATAATTATATATTTGCTTACCCCCACCCCAAGCATGAGACAAACTTCTGTGACTCTAACGTAAACGCGTGAATAGGCCTAATATTGCCTTAAGTTCGCTCTATTTTATGGCAGCCACTAACATAGGTTAATCGTTGAATTTCTTTGGGAAGAGGTGCGGATGAGAAGGTTATAACCTATCTTAGGACTAATTCATAACATTTCCTTTGTTGTCCAACATGTTTCTTCAACACGAATTGCGAGCACATTAGCCTTTTTATGTATTTCATTGCAAAAAATAACATTTAATTTTTGATTATTGACGTCAACTTTAATTGAACTGTCAATTATTGTCAAACTTTTCAAAAATCTCTCCTATCCCTATTTGTTGACACATTTAATGGACGCTCCATTTATGAGAGATGGCTATTGAAGATCACTTGACATCTAGCCATTCATTTTATCCTGTCTGATCAGCTTTGCACAGAACGGTTTGCAACATCTGTTCTTAACCAGATTTCTCTACGTCATGGGCTGACTAATAGTAACTTTGACTTCAAGCTGACTGTGTTTCTCAATTCCGGTTATGCTCAAAGCTAATATTCCAAGAATGTATCGACCTATAGTTGAAGTTATTAATAACGTTTTCTGACAGAACAGAACATCACCAACCAGTAGGTCTACACAAGGAACATTAGGAACAATAGGCCTATTATGCCGCCTATAATAAAACATGTTCATACAGTTATTATATTAACATTTGAGACTGATTTTTTTTAATAAACAGCGGACAGGTCTAATGCTTGTGTGCAGTTGAATAATATTGTACATCAACGTCCATTTCACTACATTAGGGAAACTTTTCCGTCTGGCACAAATTGAAAGTTCCTTCCCCTGTAGGTCTACGTAGTCTAGGCCTATACGTAGTGGACCCTGATTGTTGACGGATAAATTGGAGAGTTGAAACAAGTATAGACTACTAAAAATTATTGCTCTATTGTCTAAAGTCTTTTTTAATGTCGCAATTATCAAACGGTTTCCTCTTCCGTCAGGACGGTGGGTGCCGACAATGGGGCCTCAACATGGCGTTTCATGTTGAGGTGACATGGTGACTGGTTACTCGTCTTCTCTCGGCGGGATAATTAGGAAGCCGGTGGGAAGCAAGCGAAGGACAAGTGGGAAGTCATTCCAAACAGTCGATCCCACAACCGAAAAAGATCTTTGCTGCATAGTTCCAATACGCGAGAAAGGAACAAGAAAGTCACCACGTGTAGTCGAGCGTAAAGAACTGCGATCCAAGATGCAGAAGCGAAGGTGAAGAGTTCACATAAACAGAGCTTGAGAGAATGCTCAACGCTGGGCAATAAAATAGACTCTATCTAGAATGCGCTGCTGCAGGGGAGCCAAAGCAGATCATCTCTCATGAACGCTGAGACATGATCAAACCGTGAGATGCCACCAACCAAGCGTGCTGCTGACCGCAAAATCCTAGTCAAGCAATTTAAGCCGACTTGTGGTAGCCCAACATAGAGAGGAGCAGTTGTCTCCCCTTGTGTTGGAAACTAGATGATCAAAATTTTAAACCGTCGACACTCGGATTCCATCTTCATTGCCAAACTGCATACAAATAAATCTGTAGGCCTATAGGATGGAGTTGGGCATAGCATAACTCATTTGGATAATTTCATTAAACTTTCTGTCAAACGCTACCATTATTTGGCTCTGCCTCTCGCGGAAAGCATCGAATTCCCTTGTGAACTCCTTACTACGACTTCTGAATGTCTTGGCCACCGGTCCCTAGCTGCATGCTCTATGCCTCTAGAGGTGATTTAATTTGTCACCCCCGTTGATGGTACGTCCACCACGTGGGCCCCTCTGTCAGGAAAACCCTGCCTCCTCACATTCGTTCTCATCCCTGTCATCTGCCTGATACTTTTGTTTACTACTCAAGACTTATCATTCTGTCATGGCCTAGGTCGAAAACGCCTATATCTTGAAGGGACACTATACGAATTACTGGTATAGATAGATCGATCGGCCTGGATGTAATTTGTCAAATCGACAGAGGCTGCATGGAAACACATTTTAAAAACCAATTTGTAACTATCTGAATTTCACACAATCCTTTGCTTATAAAAACTATTTTTTTTTATAATGTAATTGCTTCTGACTAGCATCTTAATTATCAGATTATCAGATTTTTAGCGCATTAGATAATTGATTTTCTTTACGCTTAAACTCGTTGGTGGCTATGGTTTATCAGGCTGCAGGTTGAAAATAAAGAGGTCAGTTACTCCAAAGTGAATGATGAATACGGTGGTGTAAATCATGGGGGACAAAGTTTTGACAGGGGACAGTACTACTCTATGGCGTCCTTCCCAAATCAAAGCTTCTTAAGAACAGAGAAGTGGACAGTAGGTCTATTTCCCTCGCGAATTGCCTATCACCATTTCAAAGGTGTCCCCACGTTCAAACAAGATGACCTCCCCTGGGCTCTGTTCACGTCCTGACACGGACCTATAGGCCTACCTGTGAGACATGCATTGTATACACCAAACATTCAATACACACGTTGACATAAATGCTCGCCGCAATCGTCATTGTGCACGGGGCGCAACTACCCGTGGGGGGGTGCCATAAATATAAACACACAGTTTTTCATAGCGAGGTGCCTTATAAAAGGGCCGAGTGCAAAAGTTACTATAATAATATTATTGATTATGAGAAATGCGCTATAATAATTGATGAAGTGGGTGACTTCTGGAAATCTCTCCCAAACTGCAGAAGATCGTGAGCTTATACATTAGCTTACTACCCAGAACCTAAGGCACATGCCTTGTCTGTTGTAAATTAACGAAAATGAGTTTTGCGCTTACACCCAAATAATTTCAGCTTCTTTACAGTATTTGTTCCACCGCTTCAAACTGCCTAGAAATATGCTATGAGCTGCAGGAACCAGAGTTTTTTTAGCGCGCAGTTGTACACAAATGTGCATTTCTAACCAAAATTTGTGCAGTTGTAAAATTGTGCAATTAAATAATAGTAAAAGAAGGGAAATGTACTCCATTTTGCATCAAATTATTCCGTTAGCTTTTGTGGGCTCTGTCCCAGACCCTGCTGGGTCGATATCATTTAAGAAAATATGCATCGCTATTAGAAAACATTTGGGTCGTTTCCAACCTCAGTTATAGTCAGATGGTCAAAAGCAGCATTGACAAATTGGAGGTAAATTAGAGCCCAGAATGTAGGGCCTACTCCATTTGGCAGCAAATTATCAAGATTCCGTTAGTTTTGCCCCAGACCACACTGGGTCAATAGGCCTAATCACTTGAGAGGAGGTGCAGCACTAGTCGAAAACGTTTCGGACCATCTTTAACCCCAATTACATGTATAGTCGATGAGTCAAAGTCAATATTGACAAATTAAAGGTAAATAAGAGCCCAGAATGTAGTCCATTTGGCATCAATTATTAAAATTTCGTTGGCTTCTGGGGCTCTGCCCCAGACCCCGCTGGGGAGCTTACGACGCTCTCTCAAACCCCTTGTAGTTTAGGGGCTAGAATTGTGTAGTTGTAGCAATTCTTTTAAAAAGCCCTGACAAGTACTGTTACACTCTCTGTGTCCGCCTCCGTCAGCACCTGAAGGGCACTCTCCCGGATGTTCCTCCTCCTGAATTTGAGCCTGGCTACGCCCCTGATGATAGAGAGCGTGCAACGACACGAAGTTGTCGCAGTTGGTAGTAGCATGAACAGGAGTGCGTGAGAATAATATGCTTTTGAGAAGGAAAATTCTTTCAAGAGGGAGGGCCGAAATGACAAATGAAGTGGAAAGACTATGCATAAGTATGTCATGGTCGACTGAGTCGAATGCAGCACTAACATCATACAGGGTCAAGAGGGTACGCTGCGACCTGTCAATAGCGCTATAGATATCAGCAAGTAGGCCTAGGCATAAGAAAGCGATTTCAATAGAGTGTCCCTTGCGAAAGCCAGACTGGCACGGAGGAAGAAGCAATTGGTTAAGTCAAGGTATTTAAACTGTTGATCAGCAGCCAATTTGTCAATGATTTAAGATCTAACAATGTAACATTAGCTATAGGCCTATTAATAGGTAGACGGATCAGATGGGTTAAGCAATTGGCTGCTTCATGATCGGTGTGATGATAATGGAACGTTTCGGTAGAATCCTGTCACGAAGGCAGGCGTTGCACCTGATGGTCAGGAAAGGGAGGAAGATGTAGAGATGGATTCCTGGATCTGGAAAGGAGGTAGCGGATCAAACTCAGATGATTTAGGCGGAGAGGCGAGGATTAGGCGGCGTAGACTACGTAGCTCACTTTCAGTAACAAGGTCGAGCGAAGACAGATAACAGTCGGTCGTTGGACAGGGAGGAGGATGAAAACCAAGAGTATCACGTCTGTCTGTTATGATCTTCCCGTTGGAGCTAGGCATACACCTTCTACCGATGGATAATTTGCCCATGACATGTTCTTGACGCTTCTTAAGTAGGCCTATCATTCGCATCACAGTGCATGGAATGGAGGGCTTCTGTGTAACCCAGAGGGCTTCTTGAAGGGGTGCTATATAAATATTCTCAAAATGAATGAGCAGCATCAACATTAACTGAACTTGAATAAACATTGAATGTTTGTCGATTATTGAGAACTAATGTCACTTATTCTAATCGAATCCAGAACTTTATAAAACGCCTTTCAATGTAGTGCACATCAATAATTGCCACTGCTTCGTCACTACACTAAGTCTTATTGGAAAAGTTCTAATCAGTGATATGCTGAGGACAGTAAGTAAGTCTTCACAGTTGTTCCTCTTCTCAATTTCTTCCGTCGTTGGGCGGATCTTCTCCTCTTTCCGAATGACGTCTCATTCCTTCGCCGTCGTCGTCGTACCAACGCTGTCCTCACTCGATCATCACCTTTCGTCGTCTAGGGCGTAGATGATCAGCAATGATCATCGCCGAACGGATGACAATAATTATATGCAGCATGTTACGTACGCGACAGATCATGCACTCATTGCACAGTCGTGAACACGTGTTTGATTAGTTAGTTTGTAGCCTACTGCTAGAGTGCGTCTTAAATAAGGAAGTAACAGCAGGTGACTCACCGCGCCATGGTTGGTTGAGTCGGTCACGCCCGTTTACTCTGCAAGACGAAACTGATTTTTCCACGCGGCTTAGCTCGCGTATGCGTTTGTCGCCTTTTCATTGTTACTTTGTGCTGAATAGTGATCAATGATAAATAATAGATCGCGCGTGTGAACACAGTGCACGCTAAGCAAATAGGGTGACTTATTAGGTTCATTTTCAGGGTGCTTCTTTTTGTCTGTGGTGACTACTAGAGTTAGATCTGAATAGTTGATTTTTATTTCATCAGAAGGTGGATACTAAGATGGATAGGGATGTTCAGAATGTAATACTTGAAATAGGGTCTACTGCCGCTGGGTGCTAGGACAAAATGTCCCCGGACAAAAGTACCAATAATTTATGGCGTATGCTCCATCTTCTCGGTTAAAATCAACATTTTCATCTGTATCCAACTTCTATTTTGTGATCAATATGTTCATTCATTATCCTGCTTTGTGTCCAGCAATCAACTTTTGCGTCTTCATCCCGCTTCTATTTGTCTGGGGACTTTTCCTCCAGATATTTTTTTAATGAAAATGGATCAAAAAGTAAGTTTCAAAATAGAAATGAGATGAAAGACGAAAAGATTTATTGCTAAATACGAAGCGGTATAACGAATGAACATGTTGATCTCAAAGTAGGCCCTATACAGAAGCTGGATACGGATGGAAATATTGATGTTTCGAAGAAGTTGGGCCCTATAGCTATAAATGATTAGGACTTTTTGTTACGGACCAGTTTGTCCGGTCACCCTGCCGCTGTTGTAGGTCTAAATATAGGCCTACGTGCATCATTAATTTCATGGATTGAAAATTAAAAATAAAGCATCTCTCGAGGTTACATTAAATTATAACTTATAAGTTATAATACATGGTTCACGAAAACTTAAACTAGCCAAATGGCTTACATTTCTATAGGGCTTAGGCCCTATTAAGACGAAGGCCCGGCTATACGAGGCTGTGGTAATGAGTACGCTGATGTACGTACGGCTCAGAGACATGGCCAATGACCGCAGCCAACAAAAAGAGACTTGAGGCAGCGCATCACAGATGGCTGAGAAGGATTCTACACATCTCCTGGAAAGACAGAATAACAAACAAGGCCATCAGACAGAGGACGGGAATGGAGAGGCTGGAGAATGAAGTGGTCGGGACATGTCATCCGAATGAATGGAAACAGAAAAGCCAACCAGGCTATATACTGGAAGCCAGATGAAGAACGTGGAAGGGGAAGACGAAGGAAGAACTGGCCGGAGACCATCCGAGATGACCTTCGATGTATGGAGCTGACATGGGAGGACGTTGGCAGACTGACGAGGGAGAGAGGGGAGTGGAGAGGCTGCATTGCCCTATATGCAGACCTGCACGGGAAGATCTAAGTATTAAGTAAGTACTAAGTATTATTACAGTGCTAAGAAAAAAGCTGAGGTTCTTTGGACATGTTATAAGCTCAAATCGATTGGAAGAGGAAATGATGATGTTGGCAGTTTGGCTTGTGGAGAGGTAAGGAGAAAACAAGGGCAACCAAGGAAAAATGGATGGATGAGATACACGAAACAACTGGAATGAATTTGGCAGAACTAAGGAACACGACATCAGAAAATAAGAAATGGAGAAGCTTCATCATGACGGTCGCTAGAGTTCAAAGAACTGACAGCACAAGGTGATTATTATTATTTATTTTTTTTATTATTATTATAATTTTCTCTTCCAATCGATTTGAGCTTATAACATTATTTTTATTTTTATTTTTTTTATTTTTATTATTATTATTATAACTGTTAGAAATATATCAGATTTTCTTCTTAGCACATTGGTATCAACAGAAATGACATGAAAATTCATAATAATTTATTTTAATACAAGTATTACAACTGATAAAAGTAACTCAGACCTTAGACACTGCTCTTTTGTCATTGACTGCAAGCAGCTTCCTTAATTCCTCAATTTCCATTTGCAATTTATCAAACAGAGCTTTTTCGTCATTTGTCATCGAGTTGTAGACCTCTCGCTTCTTGGCCGACCAAACCGATGAAGATGATGAGGAGGCTGATGAGGAGCCTGTGGTAGCAGCTGATGAAGTCTTTTCAGTCGAAGATGTTCCAGTTCCAGTGGTTCCGATCGATGACCCAGAACCTGACCCAAATGTTGTGGCTGATTGACCAGTTGATTTTCGTTCACGATTTGTATTTGTTGACTGTCTCTCACGGTTGGCCTAGTCATGCAATTAGAAATAGTAAATAAATGTAAATGTAATGTAAGCGATTTTCTATATCAACCCTATGACCTCGACCCTGTTCATTTTTCAATGAATCGATTGGGTAAGATCCTTCACCACTGCTCATCCGCATGGATGCCACAGACAAACGAACATCTAGGCAAACAGATGGATAGCTCGACAGTCTGACAGACGAACGCATAGGCAAAAAAGCGTGCTTTGCATGGTCGCCTCCAGGAAGGCTTTGTTCTGGGAATTGTACCTGTGATCAAGAGTGTCTGTGACATAGGCTACATCTAGTCATAGAAAGTATGTAACCCGACATCAACCGAACCAATATAAATAAGAGCAATGCTGAACTAAAAGTAGTCGCTTCTCTGGGCTCGCTGCTGGTTCGGTTCGACATCGGTCGGATGATTTTCAATAGTCGAGTGTTCGTTTCTATAACGGTTGATTGACAACCACGATCTTCGGTCAATCAACGATACTACAGTACAGTAGTATCAAGAAATAGCACTTTTGGAACATCTGAAAGCAAGAAAGCACTCTGACCGATCTTAAGACACATCTTTTGAGAACTGTATTGCAGCCATATATTAGTTATTCAAACAAATAGCTTACCCTTTCCCTTGCAAGTTCGTCTTGCAACAGTTGGATTTCTGCCAGAAGGTTATCCTGATCCCTCCTTTCATTCTCCACCTGAAAAATCACTAGTCAAATAAAGATAATAATGCCAATGATGTTGAACAAAATTGTTTCTGATTGTCTATTGATGAAGAAACTTTAAATTACAAAAAAATATTTCCGCTCAAGACAAATGTGCTGACTTTTATCAGTAGCTTCACAGGTGGCAGTGATGATAATGACAATGATGATATTGGTGATGGTGATAATTTTTGTGATAATGATGAAGGTTATGATTATTATTTTATTATTCATATTTACGACAATTAAATTACTTACTACAGCCTGAATTGCTTGTTCAGCCCTTGACCTTTCTAGATCCTGAACTTGAGTGATCTCATCTCTCAGCTCAAGCAATTTCGATTCCATCTTGTTATAAGAAAAAATAACAGTCTCACACAAATACAATTTAAAACAAACACAAGCAATAACTTACAGACTAATGCAGAGCTATGAACAAACTCAAGGATAATAAACAAAAGCAAAATAAAAAAATGTATATAGTTAATACGTCATTTTAAAACTAATGCAATTTAGTATAAAGACAAGCAGCAACTTGAAGGGTTTTGAAAAGACATGGATACTACTAAATAACATAAAAATAAAAACACTTATAAAACTAATAGGGCATTTACAAACAGTCAGGTAAAAAATCTAAAAAAATAATGAAGGAACAGACATACCAAGTAACCAGCAGCCAGAAACCACAAATCAAGAAATCACCGAGTCAAAATAACTGCTATCTAAAAATCATGAGTTGAGAATCAGCAGAACCATCACTGAAACAACCATTAATAGTGACCATTATTGGTAATAATGAGTAAAGTTGAAGACCAAAGCACACATGACCTGATACAAGACTAACAGTACATATCTTATACAATACTAACAGTAAATAATTAATACAAGACTAGCAGTAAACACTTTACCCGTGTATATCCCCTTAAGGACAAGCACGCATGTACCTTTTCCTTGGCTCGCTGGGCTTTGTCCAACTCTGTAGACTTCTTTTCAATTTCCCGATGGATGTCCTCTTCCAAACTGTCAATCGCCTGCTCCAAAGGATCATCTGTCCTTCGGGCAGGAGCCTTTCCACTTTGTCCCATTCCCTAAATTAACACTAAACTATTAGTCCAAAGGTATGGAAGGGTGATTGTTTGTTTTACATCTGCTGTAGTAATGTAATAAAGCAAATCTTCAACATTCCTCAGCATCACACAAGGAGACCAGCTAATACAACTTATCTTCTCCCACCAAGCCATCCTCTCCAAATTGCTCCAGTCTAAATAAAACTTAAGTTTTCAATATTTTGATTAAAAGAGCAAAGATTCTCCAGAATTATAAGAGAATTAAATGCCAGTAGTGTAGTCAACTTACAATCAGAAAATGCAGTCCGTATTATGACAGAAGACAAGTCAGAATTAAATAACTTCAAAACTTAGCTGTAGAGGTAAATGCTTTACTTAAAAATATTAAATTCAATCGAATTTGTCAAAAGCATAATCAAACAATTATCTCCAAACCTATGCAGCAAATTTTTAAAACAATTTGTGAGCTCTTTCTTACCTGGCTTCGAAGAACACTATTAGATATAATGAGACACATATGGATAAAATATTGATTGCCATATATAACCCCACCATACCTTAAAGAATTTATTTACCTGTGAGGTCTTCATCGCTTTTGTAACTTCTTCGAGCCTTCGTCGCAAGGCCTCTGGATCGACCGAAGTTTGTATCTGTTGTTGCAGTTTCTCCCTTGCTGCATACAACTGGTCCTGCAGGCGAGCATTTGCAGTCTAAGAAATTGAAAGGAAATGTGTAAGACAAACAGCAAAGCAATATAAAACAGTTATATGTCATTATGTAAGAGATTTATATAGCTCCTATCAAGAAGTTCAACTGATAATGAAACTGAAAATTCGGGAGCAAGACAAAATGTACCAAGACAAAATGTACCCGCCCAAATGTACCAGACATTATGTACCCAGACAAATTCT
>JAQFXW010000621.1:0-17735 GCA_034693945.1 Dendrobaena attemsi
GGAGTTTTACACGCCGAAGCGCTTGAGCAATTGTGAGTGAAGGACTTGCTAAAGGTCCTTATGCGGCAGGTGGGATTCGAACCTGCGACCCTTCGGTTGCAAGGCGGCAACCTTCACCACTACACTACCACGTTCCACAAAGACCTGCAAAGAATAAATTAGTTGGTAATGTGAAGTTTCTTCTAACAAAACTTAATATTTCCATAATGTTAATTAACAGTTCCGTAGGATGACATAGGAAAACAGTGAAGGAATTAATTATCTTACATGGGCTTTTGTTTTAACAGGATTGGATCACAGAACTGTTGCCAGCTTGAAAGATCTTTATCTACAGTGGTTGTAGTCTCATCATGTAGGATTATCAATGTCTGCAAACTTGTCTACCTCAGTTGACCGCTTTTTTCAAGCTATAGAAATATGTTGGACAATGAGCAATTATGTTCAGGAACGACTTTAGTCTACTGCAGGGCTTGCAACATGTATGATGTGCCTCAACAAGCTTCTTACCTCAGTGTTAATGATTCTCAGGAAAGTCCAATGAACAAGCGAGTGGCCATCGCATCGCTGTCTCTCGAAGACCTGCACTCGGACTCAAGTAACTCGATGCCGTCAGGCAATCGATCGTCCCGACGACTTCGTGAATTCATTCCGGAACACAAGAAGGACACGGACTACTGGATAAAACGACAGAAGAACAACGAAGCTGCGAAGAGGTCACGCGAGAAGCGGCGCCTAAATGACGTCATCATGGGCGAGCGAATCATCGAGTTGAGTAACGAAAACAAGCGACTTCGAATGGAGTTGGATGCTATACGTCGTACATATGGTTCTCCACCACCGCCGCAACCACCACCACAACCATCTGTTGAGATGCCTTATAGTATTACAGATGTTAGCTATTGTATTGGTGGTAATTCCTACCCGAGGCGAAGCTCAATGCCGTCCCCAGGCAGTGTCGTCGTTGTGTCTAATGCTACTACCTCATTCTCTTGCTCATCATTTTCTGCGCATAGTATGCCGGTTGAACCACGTTGTATGCCGTCTTCATGTGATCTGCAGCCTTTTGCAGAAACTCTGCCTGGAGGTTTAGGCAAGTCATTGTTCTTTGAAGAACGAAAGGAATGGATCAGAAGTTTGTCTGGTCCAACTCGATCCACATGTATGTTGTATTCATTTGAAGATGAGCGACTGCGACAGAAGCAGATGGAAGCTGTAGTTCCCGAAGGCTATGGGAATGAAAGTTATTCAAGGGCATATTCATTAGCTTATCCTACCTCACATATATCATCAGCCAGAGACGGTGTAGTTGTGCTGTCTGCTCTTGACAATCGGACCTCTCATGCCAGGACTGCAGGCAATCAAATTAACGGTAGCATGCCATTGCTAGTGAGACATGCAGATTGCTTTCAGCAGACTGCAATGAGTGAAAGCCATTCGGAGATGGGTATGAGACAAGAGAATGCCACTTCAGGCCAGAGAACTCTCCCTGACCAAACCTCTGGAAGGCATCAGGTTGAGTTGCCATTGCTCTTTTCTGATGTGTCATCTGATGATGAGAATGACAACGATATCCTGAGCGATCTTTATCAGCTTCGATCCTTAGATGAAAGGCCTCTGAATCTCTCAACTAGAAGTGGATCCAGTCCAGTCAGTAATGGACAACAAGCCTTGCTCGTAAATCGCATGAACACAGGGTTAATTTCAGAATTTCAAGGAACGACTGCCTCTAAGGCCGGAGCCCTGCGAGTTCTAGATAATCTGGAACAAGTGACTTCAGCTTTTAATCTACCTACCTCATTCTCACATCATAATTGTAACAGAAATGTATTAGAGTCTTTGTCAAAGGTTGACCTCCAGTTACCAGAAGTGCCATACTTGGGTTCATCCCATTTGCTGCTATCAAAAAATGAAGTGACGGAGAAACAGCGCTTGCCAGAAATGTTGACTAGGGAGCTATCATCGACAGCCTCATTCGCTGATTCTTTCTTGGGAGGGCATTCTTGTTTGCTGAAGTTGTCTTCTCAGCAAAATCGAGATGCCCCAGTACATGAAAGTGATGTCGAAGAAGAAACTGAGTGTGTTTCTGTCCCTGGTGAGCAAGTCATATCAGACACGGAATTGTACACCTTTCTGCAATCAGATTTAATGGAGACCCCGATGAAAGCTGAGAAAGACACAGGAGGGATTCTGAGTCGGCCCATGCGAGGCGTTCCACTCAAGGTCTGGCACAAGTGGTCTTCGGTATTGTCAGAAAAATTTGACATGGAGATAGAAGGAAGGGAACACGACCCTTATGTTGCTGATGGGCCAATTCGTTTCCAAGAGTGACAGCAGATGAATATTGTTTCTTTCACACAAGCTACGAAAGCCTAAGATAGTAGTATACCGATTGCATTCCTTGACTGAAAGCTTGACTACCGGATGCTCAGATATGACATTTGAATCAGGCTATGAAGTAGTTATAGACTGCTACTCTTGTAGCATTTGTTAAAGCCGTGATCTGACGAAGTGGCTATAGTTGTCGTGTGGAGATGTTGTTACTTGCTGCTTCTAAGGTCAGATCAATCTTTTTTTGGTGATTGTGCTGTTTCTGCGGTGAGTTCTTCTTTATTTCGTCTTTTATCTATCTTGTGCAATTTGCTCTTTAATGTATTCATATAATATTTGTTATGGTTTTGGTGTTGTGTGAACTAGGATAGTTGTTGAAAAAACAGCTCTGGCATATTTTTGAGATTGTAATACTGACACGTTTTTTACGGATGATATTCTTGGTAACCGTAACTAACAAGGTGAAAATATTTTAACATGCAAGTGTTTTATTGTTATTTTATTTGTTCTGCCTAAGAAGTGATGAATTGATATTCTTACCTTGTAATCGGATGTATTCATTTTGTTCAAAAATATGTGCAGCAGCCAGAAGTGGTACTTTTTGAATGCACAGACTGTTTAGAAAATCTCATTGGATACGAGTATACAAAACTAAATAAAAATTTTAAATTATAAAATTAAAATATATAATAATTTTATAGGGAACAAGTGAACGAGAATTATGTTGTTTCTGGTAAAATTTCATCTAAATGTTTTGAAGTATGAATCGCTAACACTTAATTTACTGTAAACTTCTGTTTGAACTCAGTATTTCATTTGGAGAACCTTTTGTTTTTGTAAAGGAAGTAGAAAATTACCACTCCCTGATGCTTTTAACCAGGGTCGGATTTACCAGTATGCTTATTATGCTCCAAGCATGGGACCCCAACTTAGAGGAGGCCCCAGACAGGAGAGGTAAAACAATGAAAATTTAAGATACCAAATAATTAGGCCTATTTGTGTATAAAAAGCATTAGTTTCAGTTTAAACAAGAATTTGCACTAAGGAACTTTAACTTTTGAATAATAGCCATGCAACCATTCATAAGGGATAAGTGCATCTCTCTTGACTCAATCTCTTTCCAGCAATACATAATCTCTGCTGACTTTAATTAATCGTTTTTATTTTAGCCACTAGGTGATTGTCACTTAGGCTTATTGACGGCACCCATCATTTTGTGTTCAGTTCGAATTTGGGCATCGCACATTTTTAGCATGGTGTGATTGGTGTCCCCAAGTACAATTAGCATGGGGTCCCCAAAAGGTTAATCCGGCCTTGGCTTTAATGCTGAGAGTGCTTAGTTTTAACTTTCCCTACAGTGTAGTACACACTCGTTCTTGGAGCGTTCGTCTAACCTGAACTGTAGTCATGATTGTGAAGGGTTAGGAACTTCGGTTTCCTAACCTTCACATTATTAGGACACATGAAAATGTGATTTTGGCTCTTCATTTCCTCTGCTCATTGACAGCGTGTTGTCTTGGTCCTCATTACTGCTGAGTTGCTTATGGAAACAGATGGAGCAGAAATCTAAAGATCTTGTGATTGACAGTCCTCCTACATCCTAAACACTAGGCTATCATGGTCCTCATGGATTTGTAAGACTGATTTCAAGAGGTGCTGAAATGTAAATCATTATTGGGATGATTATTGCATTACGTTTAATCAAATGGCATGTTGATTAAATATCATTATATGTGCTCTAATCATTTTGGTTCTGTCTCTAAAGTCGATTCTAATTAGAACAGACTTTTATGAGAAATTGTTTTTCTTACTCTTTACATTCTTTGATTTCTTGTTTTTTCAGTTCATTACATTCTTTGGGTGCTGGCCTGCTGGGGGAGGGCTGCAGATAGTCCATAATGAGTATTTGTCATTTGAAAAAGTCTGGGTGAAGAAAATTCATCTACGAAGATGTAAAACTTTTAACTTTCAAAGCAATAGCATCCATTTAGGATGATAGCAGTACAATATCTGGCATTCAACCCATAAGATGTAAAATGACATATACAAAGCTGAACTATGGTATGTGGACAAGATCGTAGCCAGGATTTTGTTTCGGGGGTGTTTTCCCTATTTAATTTCCGACTAAGGGGTTGGAGGAGCGTGAAAAACTACCTCCAAGAGCTTCATCTAAAGCTTATTATGAATTCTCTGATTGACACCTTATGTTAGAAAAAGTCAAGAATAATTGGTTGGGTACATCTAAGGAACTGTAGTCGTCAGTGTCCCTCATAACAAATTTATGCAGTATTCAATTTTTAATATGTAACTTAGGGTATTGTTAACAACCAAAAATCCCTTAATCTACGTATGACCTTATATGTGGAGAATGATGAAGCAGTGGTCAAGTGTGAGGATTGAAGAATTAACTTTTGCTGGGCTAAGCTTTAAGAATTATAACTGTCTAAGTGACTGATTTCCTTTATTAGAATTCAAAGGATTGTTCAAATGGCTTGCTTAATTCCTGAGAGGTAGCTGTGGGTAAGAAATACAACAGACTTGTACAGAGAATCTTTCAGAATTCATCCAATCTGGGATTGTTTTATTTTTGATGTCTTCACACTGTTCTGTCATCTTTTGTTAAGATATTTAGTAGATATCTAGTCATGTTTAAACTCAATTCTATACCTCAGTCTGTTTTGTTTTCTTAGCTATGTTCTAGTGATGAAATGACAAAAGCGATGCACGAAGTGAGGTGCAGTAAAGCATGTTACAGTGCAGTGACATTATTTTTTAAATAATCTGCATGTATTTGTTATTATGGTATATATATATATATTTATTATGGTATATATATATATATATTTAGATGCTGGACTTGTGAAAGTCACATCCACCATGATATTTCATTTGCGATATTTCATCTGTTGGCTCAGGTACAAGGATTTTTAAGTTGTTCAGAACACATAGTCTGTGTTAAGCGGGCCACTCTAATTTAACCAGGACTGCTTAATAGACCAATTTTCTTAGTTGCACCTTAAAAGCTGTGATAGTATCCACTGAAACCGAATTACCATCTAGACCATTCCACGTGTCCACAATGCTTGCACTGAAGAACCTCTGCCCAAACAGTTTGTAGGGACCTGCCTGTGTCCCCTAGTTGCTTTGTTTGGAGCTAATTCAAAGAACGTCTCCAATGCTTATGCTTAGTTTCTTGTAGAGACCTCTTCAAGGAACTCCAATAGATTTGTCAAACATGAGCGGCCTTTGGTAAGTCCATGTTGACTGCCCTTTATGATATTATACCCGTTCATAAGTTTGTCATAAGTTTCATCCAGTTTGTGGTTTTCGTTGGCGCATAGGGAAACTGTGAAATGTTTATTAAAACTTGCATTTGAACACTACAAACAAAGTGAACTGAACAGTTCCAAAAAGTCATAGGTGGGAAACATGTCTCTGTATCAAATGACTTTGCATGTCCGAATTAAAATCTCAGGTTTAACTGCCAGTAACATTGTTTATTTTGTTTTTGTACAGCATTTGTGAATATTATATTTAAATACGATTATGTTAAAATAATTTCTAACTTTTGTAATTGTTGTTTACTGTATACAGTGTCAGTAATGTGTTTCTTAACGTTCACCATTTCAAGTAGACCTTTTTACCAAAGAAAACTTGAATTTAATTTTGATTCAAATGCTTGACAAGCAGCAACATGTAGGATGTTGCAGTTGAAGCATGAGCGGGTACTTATTCAATAAGGTGCCTTCTAGATTATGTGTCCTGTTTGCTTTAATGTCTGCAATATTAGTTTGGCTGCTGTTGCCTTAAAGTGTACTTTTCTTAGAATTCCTGTTTTAGATTTTCCAGTGTGTAATTATTTTGCAAATTCTGCACTTCTTTGTGCTTCTGACTAAACTGTTTCTGGCATTTATGAATTTAATGAAGTAGCAGGTGATTACATAATAGATATGTTTCTTAAAACCTGATCTGGCTAGAGCAGAAGAGCAATGTACCCAGCTACCAATCGTTGCAGGTCACTGTCACAATTGTCCCAACAGAAAAGACTCTATTATAAACTAATGCTAAGTTCTTCAAGCAGCAGTGATCTCTGTTATAATAATGCTAAGCACTGGTGCAGTGAATCTTTAGTTTATGCAACCACATATAATTATATCGTATCTGTGCATAAGCCAATTTTTGCAGTATTACATGGGTGTAAGAAGTTGTTCCATTAGCAGTATAGCAATCTGGATTTCAGTTTACAGCTATGTAGGCTATATGGCCTTCCAGCAGTTTTTAGTACTATTTGCAGCAGGACTCAATCAACAAGACCATTCTGAGCTTGGCAAACAGACTTCAAGTTGATGATTGTAGAAGCATGCTTAGAGATAAACTGCTCCGGCACCTTTTTTCGGCATTCTTTTAACTTCTTTAAATGTTTTACAAGTAATTCCATTTTCTTTATGATATGAATCTGTATATTTTCACAAAATGTAAATAATAACAATTATTGCCATTTTGCAATAACTGTTGTAAAGCTTACTTAAAAACTTATTGTTGAGTTGATGCAATTTTGCGTGACTTCGTCATAATTTTCGTTTCCTGTCGGCAGAAAAACAATGGGCCAACATTATAACCTATTATTTCAAATAATAACTGCAGAATTTTTTTCAAACTGCTTGCGAAGTTACTCAGAGTGTTACACTGTGCCATAGGTAGGCACTAAAAGGAAGAAAAGGAGTCGAGCCGAGTTATCCGACGAGAACTGGATTAAACTTCTAAACTTTTATATGAAACTTTCCAGCTTCTTCTTACACTTTGTGGTTTCTGAAGCTTCTTCTCACCTAATCTGATGAGTGGTGACTGTGAATTTAATTGAAATTAAGATTCAAAAGTTATTGTTAGAAGCTGATTTTCTCAGCAAAATCTTAGCACAATATGAGTTCTGGCACCTATTTTGCCAGTAAGAAAGCACTGGTAATTTCAACTGTAATAGTCTGCTTTCTGCTATAATTGTTGTTTACTTGTAGCAGTGCTGTTTTTGTTACAGAATTACCATGCATCCGTTGAACACATTCTATATAATGTGTGTTTTGTGTGTGTGGAGACAAACAGAAAGTGATCCCAATAGTACAGTGTTGCATATGTATATTTTTTAAACCTACCCGGATGTTGACCTTTTGATTGTTAGGTCACTTGTTATATGGCAAAGTGGGGCATGTTTGGCAGCTTTGGCTCTGTTGACAAGTTGCATTATCCTTGTAAATAAAGACCTAGTATCCACTATTTGGGTGACCTTGTAATTATGCCATAGCTCTCTTCCTCTGCTGATACTCTTGGGCTTTGTATGTCGCAGCTCTTTATCTCCACATAATTACAGTCCATGCAGCTGGATGGAGAAGCCATATTGTTGAAGGAATCATCATAAACATGTTTTCTCTCTGTCCATTTTGTATATTCCACTACTGCTCTGTAAATTTTAGAAATATCTGGCCTACATACATACCATTTGGCAGTAATCATTAATCCTTTAGTTGATTTTCATAAGTATTTTTAAATAACTAATTTCCATTACATATTTTTGTACAAGGTGGCTCTACAAAAATGCCCAACAAGACAAAATGCAATTTCTCGGCGACCAATAGATTCTTTTACAAAAAATCAAGATTTAAAGGAAACGAATTTCAAAAACTCTTTTAAAAACTTGACTGAAACATTTTCGTTGCTTCTAATTTTAGCTGTTGAAATATTAAATTTTATCTTTTCAAAATTACAGCTGTTTAAATATTCAAATTTCATCTATTCAAAATTGCAGCTATTTAGATATTCAATTTTATCTGTTCAAAATTATGCAGACAAGTTGAAAATCGTTTGTTATTTTCAATATTTCAATTATCACATAGTATCACCTTTTTTATTATGAATTCAAAAATCTGTTCAACAGTTTATCTCAGAGCATTTTTGAAGCTATTACATCAACTTGAAGTCATTTTGTCAAGCTCATCATGATCCTGTTGATTGATTCCTGCCGCAAATAATACCACACTAGCTGCAAGACTTTTTCCAACTCATCAATGTTCTTCAGCCTATTAGGATGATGTGTCTTGTGACATTCAATTTCAAGCAGAGCTCTCCAAACACGAAAGTTAAGGTCTGGGAAGTTTGGAGGCCATTCATTGCTTCCATTCAATTCACTGCAGTCGATGGCAATACTGTCTTGAGCACTTCGTCAAGCAAGAATGTTAGCACTTATTTCCACTAAACCCCCCCCCCATCATCCCTCATATAGCCATTATGAGACAATTTCATTTCAGCTGTTTGTGTTCAGTTAAATGTGTTTAGCTGTAAGTTTGTGGATGTGGATCATGTATCATGTATTTTGGTTCTGCTTATTTTGCATAATTTCAGAAAGTCAACTGCTGTAAAGATTGAGGCATTACTCTCAAGGCGGAGTGAGAATTTTTGACTATTCCATCATGCATTTTATGTTAACTTGGAAACGCTGATAATGGTGTTGCCTATGATTTCTACCATAAATATGCTACTAAATATATTTATTTATGATAAATAAATGTTAAAAAATCATTGGTTCAAATATCTGCACATTTGCAGATATGCACAGATGTGTATGCACTTACTTGCATATGTACAATTGTACATGACTTGAGAGAGATGTTTTAATTTCATGTGTGCCAAAACATTTCTATCAGATATGTTGTATTTTTTTCGGGGTTCTTTGAACAAGAATTTTACATTTGGAGTTTTTGCTTGAAGTTGTTGTGACATTGTGAATGTACTCTTACTCTTAGTTCAAAATAAGGAGTGTATTAATAGTGTATTAACATAGTCTGTTATCATTCAAGTGAGATTGCTCGCAAGATGATTGAAAGCCATGAAACCAGGCCATATCAAAGATGTAAACATGAATGAATTTATGGTACAGAAAATACCAATGTGTGCGTATTCAAATAATCAATATGGCGATGATGTCAAATGTAAATGTACACATATTTCTGTTGTGCCTTTATGTGTTCTACCCAGCTCATTTTCAGGGAATTCATGGGTCCTCAATGTTGGATTGGGCGCTATTGTGTCGTGCCATTTTGCTCCCCATGTACAGATCTCGCCTTCCCAAGATTTTATTTCTGAACTAGGCCGCCATTGCAACACGAACAGGCATCCGTACATAGGCACAGAAACACGTGGGACGCATGCTGTAACCAATGTATCGTCCTATAGAGCTAGGCCCGGTTGACCTGATAGGAACGGCATGGCCGTGCAGAAAGTGCAGGCTACTTATGTTATGTATTGATTGCAGCACTGCAGCAGAGATATTAAAGGCAGGGCATATCTATTCAAACAGGTAACAGCGGTGGAGGATCTCGTTCAATCAATTTTCAGTGAAAGGCTGGCAGAGCCTAGGCCGTACTGTTGCTGTCCAAAATGTGTACATTTACATTTTTACTGGGTCATCTCCAGTGTCGGCATGAATGCAATGCTAAAAATGTCAGTATCTGATTCCACCATCTGGTTTGCTACCATTTTAGAGGAATCAAGAGACTTGGATTTATATTGAAGTAGAAGCTTAAATTTTGAATCTGTTAAAACAGTCTACAATTATTGTTAGTATTCTGATTGAAAAATTACTTAAGCTACTATGGACACCTCATTAACTTTTTCAAAAAGTAGTATGACTGCTCTCTATTTCAACTGTTCACACCGATTTGACTAAAAATGGTAGTGACCCCTTTATTTAAAAACTATGGTTGATATAAATTGTTAATCTATAGTAATATAAAATTTAGTCGTCCTCATCTAGATCTATGTTGATTAGCTTTGTATTTTATATCACTTGCTAAGTTTCGTGCAGCTGTTCAGTTGAGCATTAGAATGGACTGCCTTGCATGGAACAATTGGAACATGGTAAAGAGTTTGACGGTTATTTAAAACATTTTCAGCTGACAGAAAAGTGATGATATCATTTGCATTTATTCTCATTCAATGATCGTAATGTGCAGGAACTGAGCTCATGAATTTAGCTGTTATATGTGACAAAACGGGTAAATCTGGCCACCTTTTCATATGGTGCCTTCGATTGTTAATACTCGTAGCAGTTTTGCTTCTATCTTTATGTGCACTGCATTTGTAGCAGATTTGTTGGCTGCTAGACTTCGTCAAAGTCTGATTGCTTTCTCAATTTTCCAGCCGCTTATTACTAGATCTGAACAGCTTCATTCTGTTCATATATTGACATTTTGCAAGGGCGTTTTATTGAATTTTTCTGTTTCTATTAAAAGTAGTTATTATTGTTTTGTGCAGTTCTCGTTTTATTGGTTTCCAACAAATTCGAGGTGTCGCGTGCAGAGAGCAGAATGACTGTACAGTTCTGTTCATCAGTTGTCTGCTGAATTTCTATCTGCATTAATTTATTGTCGGTTTTATTACTTGAAACAAAATTACCAAGAGTTTCCTGTCACGAAAATAAATTAAGCGGTAGTGATGCAGTCGCACATAGGAACCTTGTATGTTGCTGTAATGTAATGTAATGGAAGTGATACAACCTTTAACGTAAGTTTATTCGTATGGCATATTTATTCATATCGAACAATTAAAGAGCACCGCTTCAAGAAAACTATTCGGAGGCGCCCCGGACTCCAACATTGCCCAAAAGAGAAGTCTTAGGACAAGAGAAGGACGATGGGCCTGGAAAAAGGCAGAGCGCCAAGAGGGAGACTGTTACAGGACCCAACACAACATTTATCAGTACCGTTGCTAGTATGACTTGCAACAGTTTTTTTGGATTATGTGACATAGTGTTGTACTTTGACCTCTTGGGTCAAGTTTATAAGCGACTACTTGGATTGGGAGATTTACTGTCATATGACAATTACTGTGGACGGCATTGAAATTCTTATCATAACATCAATGCAATAAATCCGCAGCCCTATATTATGCGTTACCAGCACTTGTACAAATAGCATTCAGCAAATCTACCATTACTTTGACAATCAAGGACTTTACATTGCGCCATATTCATAGGATCGACTGATGAAAGGCGCTATATAAATGTCTGATTTAATCACATGTTATTGCAGTAACAAAGCTGCCTCCTGCATTGTGTGTGTTTCTATGTTGATTTTCCAAAAGCACCATATTATTATGTCAATGTGCATTGTTGCCTCTGGCATACGGCCGTCTGTCTGGCTGCTGTAGTATCCTGGATTCACAAAGTAAAATTTAACCTGAAATGTAGATTAAAATTCATGGTGTTTGTTTTGATGAACTGCATGTTTTAAATTAGATACATGTGCAATTGTGTATCTAAAATGAAAATTCCAGCATTTTTACCCTTCATTAACACTTTCCAGTGTTTGCACTGCACCTATTGAAATCGTTATCTACGTTTACTAGCATTCAAACTTAATTTGCCGTACGATGCAGGTTATTGCTGCCTGGCACTTTAATACATAGATAAGCAAGTAAGAAAGCACCGAATAAATAGTTTATTCGCGACAAAACAGGCAGTAGGGCCTAACGCATAAGGGAGAACACTTGTACTAACGCAGTGGATGGCTACCGGTGAAGCCTAGTAGAACTCGTCTCATCGGCAGAGGCGTAGCCAGAAACTGATTTTGGGGGGGGGTTAGAAATTTTTTCTTTGCAAGTCACCAAAAAGCTGATGACTTTTTTTAGTTATTCGCCACATTTTCACAGATTTCGGGTCTATTTCTCGGATTTTTTGGGCTAGGGTTAGGGTTCAGATGGTTAGGATTAGGGTTAGTTAGGGTTACTGTTTAATCAACATTTTGGGGGGTTTACCTTAAAAAAAGTCAAAAAATGCATGGACAAAAATCATTTGGGGGGGTTTGAACCCGTAAACCCCCCCTAAATACGCCCCTGCTCACCGGTCACTCAAAACAATAAACTAAGAGTTGAGTGACCTATGTCAAGACAGCAACAGTAATGTTGTACTGCGACCAATTAAGGTAGTAAACGTTTTAAGTGATCAGTCTCTTTCGCAGCGTATATAATTATTTGGTAGTTTTAATTACAAGTGTATACCTCACATTAAACTTGACAGTTAAGTTTTATTATGCTACGTGTGTAAATATTACTTGAAGTCCTGTATCTTTTTCATTCAATTCTGTGGTGCAATTCGTTACGATATTTCTGTTTCTTGCAAGTAGACATTACTGTAGATGAATATAGCAAGGATTTGTAACCGAGTGCTTGACAATAGCCAACTGATGAATTTAAGCTTGACATATTGTATAATTGTACAGCAGAAACAAAAATTAATGGAATGGTCAAAATCGCAGTGTAACAGCTCAGATTTTGTCTCTTTTTGCTCATTATAAAGTACAGTTAAATAGCCTTTTACAATATTTATTGCTCAGCAGCTTTTTACCATGTGTCCCGCAGTGATTGATATTTATTGCATGGACACATATATAAGGCTATTTTATTGATGATGTATACTTTTCTCAGATGTCTTTAAATACTGATGTGTACAAGTTTAAATACATTGTATTGTGTATCGTGGTTTTTGTGCTATGCTTGTAACTCTGCTCTCATCTGGCTATGCCGCCTCAGCGGAATTTAACATGAGCACTCCCTAAAGATAAAATTATGATAAATTCAGAATGAAAGGCAAATCAAGCCACATTTAAGTGCTGGTAAACAGATTGGTAAATTCATTTTTGATACTTTATTCAACCAATTAAACATAATGATTTTGTTATTTGGTGACTTGACATAATCATAAGAATGTCACTTTCTAATAACCTTATGAAAGCCGTTATTACCAATCTGTAAATCAATTTAGCTGTTAAATACTTTACTCTAAAATGCACTTAATATAACAGATTTTGTTTAATTAATACTGATGTTTTACACGGGTATAACAATATTATTATGTGAAGCAAATGCATGCCTGCTGTATGAGTAACTTGTCTTGCAGCACTTGTGAGCTGCTTGAAGACATTATGACATGTGTACTTACATACAATGGGTAAATTTTCGTATTTGCATTTACTCAAAATTTTGTCAGTTTTCTCTATTGTTGTTCTATTAAATGTGTCAGGTGAACATGAACTTTCCTTTGTGTTTGAATTTTGAAAAGTTACTTTTGTGTACAAGATTGTTCATAATTAAGTTAATTATGCTTCTTCAGGGATGTTTAAAGTCTGGAACTGTTATTAATAAAATCATCTGTTGATGAATTTGATGGTCATAGATGTCTTGTGTGGATTTAAGGAGATGATGGATACCGAAAGAACCAGTGTAAGTGTGATGATTTAGACCATTAGTTCTGCAACTAGAAGTTGGCACTCCGATATTAAATGGCCTTCAAAGGTTAGAAGCATGGTGATCAACAATCATTTATGCATAAAATTGATAGATAATGCTTTTTCAAGAAATGTACTGAGAAATACCCTCACTGTCATGTTAAGAGTCATCACAAGCAAAGCTATTACATCAGTTAGGAAACTTAGCAGAACAGGACCGTGTGCTGGAACCATGTGGAGTGGCAGACTGGCAGTCCCACCGATCGCATAGCAAGCACCTGTCACGTTGTTGACTCATTCAACGGATTCTCGTCTACAGCAGCTGGCTCATTATCTGTAGCACATCATTTAGACTTATAGCATACACAATATAGGCCTACACATGATGCTGCCTAATAGTTATAGGCTAATCTCAGACTTTTTAAAGCATAACGCTGGACACCAGAGTGCTGCTTAGGCCTATAAGCTTAATTAAAAGAATAAAAGGGTAGTCAAAAGATATTACAAGCCTCCGTGATGTTCCTAGTGGCGCATTTAGGGGGCTTTATGGGTTCATCTTTGCAAATAACTTTTTAACTAAATTTATACTTTTGAATGCAATTTATGAGATTGAGAATATTAATATTGAACAGAACCTGGGGTTGACACCCCTGCATTTGGCTTGGCATTCCATTTTTGGTAGTGGTAAACTGAAATTGCAGCGATTATTGAAGTGAGGCCTAATGTTTTACGTTGACGCGGTAATGGTGTATATTGCAGTGTGAGGGTACTTTTCACAGGTGGTAGAAGGAAATTGTGTTGGGACCTGGGGTATTTTTACCTACTAGAGTCTGGCCCCCAACTTCCTCTGGAGGTATCTCAAATTGTAGGCGGTTCTGTTGGATATAACTTATGTTAGGAGGGATTGTATCCGACGCCGCGCGTAATTGCAATTCTTGCAGCAAGGCCATTGCTGAGGTAGCATTATTGTGAGGTGCTCAATTAAGTCCGCGCGCTGCAGCGATCCGTTTGCAGCGAGGCTGATATTTTACGCCGTGGCGATATTGCTGTCTGGGGGCACTTTTCACTTGTGGTAGAGGGAAATCTGGTTGGAAACAGGGGTACCTGTGTTTGCTATGGTCTAGCCCCCGACTCCCTCTAGTGGAATACTGAGTTGTAGGCAGTTCTGCCGGATAATTATTATTATATAAAGGTTTTTGTGTAACGCCGCAGGTAGTTAAGATTACTTGCAGCGTGTTCATTGTCATTGCATTATGATGTACAGGGGTTCTATTTCACGCGTCCGCGCGTTGGTCTGAAACTGTAGATCCGTCTCCCGCGCCCGCGCGCGGGGAGTATATCTAGATACCGCCTGTGGTTAATGTTTCCCTGAAGAAGCACCGACAGGGAGGTTGGTGTGTCTGCGACCATCTGCAGGCGTCCGATGTGCACACCTTGGTAGGGTGGAGGAGCTTAAGACGGTGGTAGGTTCGAGTGTTGGACCAAGACACTCGGACCGAGCTGGGCCTACGGTGAATGTGTTTTATACCGGACTGTAGGTGCCGTCGACGAAGTGTACAAGGGCTAAGTCTTCCGAAGCACTGGCGAGTGGCTGACTCATAGGTCATTCGTCAGTGACAAATATCCGATGCGTACACCTTCGGGTGGAGGACGGGTGATCGGACAGGCTTCCTTTGGTCCGGGAAGCAGAGGTCGTTCATCACGTGCGCAAGGGTGAAGAAGGCGGGAGGAAGGAGAAATCGGACACGACTTGCCACCGGAGAAGACGACGCCGACCGACCGCCGAACAAAGAAACAACAGAGAAGCAGGAAAACAACATGAAAGAGAAACAACGACGAAGGCGGAGGGAAGGAGACGAGCCTGAAACCGGTTTGGCTAGCCGGGGAAGGGGGAGTCGACAGACCTACTGCTGAAGAAAGAAACAGAACAGCAGGAAAACAACGAGAAGGAGAAACAAAAGACGAAGGCGGAGGGAAGAAGAAGAGCCTGGAACCGGTTTAAGGGTTGGCCGGGGAAGGGCAAATCAACCGACCTCCTGCCGACGAACAATGAAACAACGAAGCGAAACAACAAAGAAGACGCTGGCGGGAGGAACAATCGGAAACGAGTGGTGACCGGAGAAGAGGACGCCGACCGCCAGCAGAGAATACAACAAACAACAACAGAATACAACGAGGAGAGACGAACAAAGACGAAGGCGTGGGGAAGAAGACGAGCCTGAAACCGATTAGGGCCCGGGGAAGGGTAGATCGACCGACCTACTGCCGACGTACAAAGAAATAAACGAAGCAAGAAAATAAACGGAGGAAAGAAGACAAACCTGGAACCGATTGGGACCCGGAGAAGGGAGAATCAACTGACCTACCGACAATAGAACAACTATAAAAGAAGAAACAACAACGGGAGGAGAAGAAACAAACACGAAATCACAGACTTCAAAACCAACGATTTGCAATCCAACCAGCTGGAGGCGATCGGTGGGAAGGCACGAAACTGTCGATGGCGGCCCAAAATGGAGTGTCGACCGGGAATGCAGGAGTAGATCGTCCAACCCATCGTTAGTCAACGGACGGATGGACGACAGTCGGAAGCAGAGAAGAAAACGAAAATCGCAAAGAAAAACAGAAGAAACAGAAAAAACCCAGAAAATACAACAAAAACAAAACAAAAAGAGAAAATCCAAAAAATAAAACGAAAATCTTAAATCAAAAGGCGCCGCCGCTCAGACTGAAGAGAACATCGAAAGGAAGAAAAGAAGATAGAAACATGGAAAGAATGAAAAGAAGACACAGCGAAAACAAGAAAATAAGAAACAAGAGAAGAAACAACTTTCATACTTGAAGGACGGTAAAGACCTGTGTGTCATACACCGTCGGTAAACAAACATTTCATCGGCACTTTTGTATGAAAGATGACTTCATGAAGTCAACGTAGATATAGGTCTACCATGCGACTATAATTACTGTAATAGACTTGGATGCTTCAGAAAAAGCTCCCAAGGTTGTAATAAACCTGAGCAAATTGTGAACTCGTACGGACTATATCAGGTAGAGGAACTCAATGTGTAGCAAGTGCTCTTTTAAGGCTACATTTTATATAAACGTTTACATATACACATTACTTACATAATTTACACATTGCAATTTACCTATTATTTACCTATTTTTTTATTATAACATATTAAAATAAATGATAAGTAGCCTAATTCATAGGTAATGATATTTGCGCAGTTAGTTAATTTCTTACAATTTCTGTTAAATTTAAAGAAAATGTATTGGAACGAACTTAATGAATATGTAATTTATAAGACGCAGATTTTTCGATGAGTCATTCCGACCTTTGCATGGATCTGTGGAACAGGCCAGTTGGTCAGAGTTCGAGCCTACGCATGGTTGATTCTGCGTGAGGCACAGCCTGACTCTGGTCTGCTGACCACTCCCACACGTCACGGAACACTGACTCCACGATGACCAACCGGACCAAACACCTGCCACAAGCAGCAGCAGCAGCAGCAGAAAAGAGATGGACAGAATACGAAATGCGTTCATCAATACAATAAGGTAGATGAGAGAATAAAATGAAATAAAATGCAATGAATATAGAGCTCAGTATAATTAATATCGTATACAATGTCGTGTGTGGAACAGAGGGAGAGTCGATGCCTTGCGTCCAAAGGGTCGCGGGTTCAATTCAGACTCCAGCCCGGTGAGCCGTACGGACCGTGAGCAAGTGTTTTGGGTTACAATAAAAGATGTTTGATGCTTGACACACAGACAGACAGGCATAATGTACACATCCACGCAGACAGACAATAAAGAAGATAGACAGACACAAAACAGATATACATACAAGCAAACAAACACGCAGACAGACAGACACAAAGACAGACACACAGACAGACAGACACACACACATAATCTACACATCCACGCAGACAGACATTAAAGAAGATAGACAGACACAAAACAGATATACATACAAACAAACAAACACGCAGACAGACAGACACACAGACACACAGACACACAGACACACAGACAGACAGACACACAGACAGACAGACAGACACACAGACAGACAGACACACACACATAATCTACACATCCACGCAGACAGACATTAAAGAAGATAGACAG
>JAQFXW010000622.1:0-17731 GCA_034693945.1 Dendrobaena attemsi
ACTCCATTTGTCTTCAAATTATCAAAATTTTGTTGGTTTCTGGGGCTCTGCTCGATATCATATTAGGCGATGTGCAGCACAAGCGGAAAATCTTGAGAACGGTATCAACCCCAGATGTTGTGGGAAGATCAAAATCAACACTGACAAATTAGAAGTAAATAAGGGCCCAGAATATGCTCCATTTGGCATCAAATTATAAAAATTTCTTTGGCTTCACATCCCCCTCCCCAAACCCCTTCCCTGTCCGGCGCACAAAAGTCTGTTCTCCCCCCCGCAATGCTTGACAAAGATCTACCCCTCTGATCACTCTCAGTTTCGTTAACAATGTTTGACCATCAGTCATCAGTGGCAGAGTAAGCAAACTGTGATTATACTGTGGACATATAGCCTGTGGGGTACTGTTTATATTTTGACAATTATTATTTTTAAAAGCAAAGATTCTGAATTGATTTGCAACCCTAGGCACATGAAGGATGTGGCAAGTGACCCAAAGCAGGGTGCCACAAGTGGGGACTGAGGAGACGAAGATGAAGAACCCCTATGGTCTGCTTCAGCACAGCCAACCTGGGGCTTCTATCTCTAATACCATTTTATCCCAAGCGGGTGCAAGTGCGCCCAGTGGAAAACAGGGGGGATCATTTTGTAATGTGTAATTTTCAGAAATGGGGGAAGATTGGTCAAAGGGCATGGAAGAATATTTGTTGGGGGGAAGTGGAAGGTCATCAGTTTTTGAGCTTGGCTGCTTGGAGGGATAGAAGCCCCTGCAGCCAACAAGACTATTGTGCATGAGGGCCAGTATCTTAAACTGTGCTTCCATCAACTGTGTTTTCAAATGGTGTACAGTAGGCAGAAGTACTAGCTCCGTCAGTGACGCATCAAATGCCAAACTGAAACCGGGATCACTGACTATAGATTAATGCATCAGCATTGGTCAAATTCCTGTTGATTGTTACACATAATTAATTGAAGTGATAAATTAACTGACAACCAACAAGAAGATTAAAATATCATGAATCTTGAGGTTAAAACGTTTTACCCTCATACATGTCGAACCATAGAAGGCAGCGAATGATCAAATTACTAGATAAGTATGTAATGTAAGGTCAGGTGTGTGTGCTTTGGTGCATGTGCAAGTATGTACGTGTTTGTGTGTGTGACACAGCATGTGCAATTGTGCGTGTGTTTGTGTGTGTGTTGAATGGTGGCACAGTGATGACCTAAATGCACTTTATAGACGTTTTCTGGTCCTCGATGGCTTTTCAACTGATCCCTGCTGAGGGGATTGAGCAATCAGATTCACGCTTCCTTCCACTTAATGATATTCACAGCTGGAAAGAAAGGATCCTATTTTAGAATAAGAAAGAATAAGCAGCAAGTAAACAATACGCACTCCGCTGGCAGATCCGGAGCATCCTGGCCTTGACCTGGAACGTCCACGTGAACCCACACGGTACGGTTCCTTATGGGAGCCAACTTGGGGTGTTCCACAAATTCAAGGTACATGGTATCTAAAAAAACAGCATGGTTATTTAACATTCCGGCTAAGCAGGGTAGTAATTGACAATTCAGTTTGTCAGTTAAAAACTCCATCAGGACAAAGACTTGTGTTAAAATGGATATTCCTGATATTCCTTTTAGCAACATGGCTACAGAACAAGTCCGCCTACAGCCCTACCCTGACAGAGGCAAAGTGTCGGATTAATTATGATCACTTTAGATCATAATTATTGTTTGGAATATCTCATTCATACTTCTAGAGGCTTGGTGCTGTAGTTGTATGTTCGGAATAGTAGTACACTTGAAGACGCACTATAGACATCTTCAAGAAAATAAAGAATACAATATTTATGAACTCTGCTGCAACCTTCATGAAACTTGTTTTACTACATTCCTGTTCAAGCTATTCAAACTTTCAGACACTATCTAAATACAGTTCTGTGTCATAACAGGAATGTCAAATGTTGAGGTCAAGTAGTCCAGTTTGAAGAATCCCTTGGAGATCAAATCAAACCACACCAGATGGTCTTAAAAGTTCACAACATACAAAAGCTGTCATTGTTGTGACCATATTGTGTTTTGGCAAAGGATCTTTCAAGTAAAGGAAAGTTACTTCACTTTGAAGCAGTTTTTACAGACCCAACACTTCAAGTAGTTACATCCATAGCACTTGGACTTAAAACAGCAATGATTCTTGCATTTATCACAGAAGAGTCGAAAATGAGCAGAAATAAATGGAGTTATAAAACTGAGTGAGAGACTCACAGTCACATCCGAGGTCATGAACGGTCAGGATTACGACTTCACTCGGTCCACGAGTTCCCTGCAATTTTCAACAAAAACTGCTGTAGATAACTGAACATTTAAAAGACAAAAAAGAAGAACAGCAAAAGAGGATCTTCAAATGTACATATGTGGCTGTTTCATCATTCCAAGGCATCTAAGTTCTACTGATAGACCTCACAATAGATCTCAGTATCACATGAAAAGTTCAGAATGATTTAACAGAACTATCAGATAGACATTAAAAACGAAACATTTAAACTGGTTACATAAAAATCCTAAAATAAAATTAGTAGAGAAGTTTTTTAAATATTCAAAGAGTCTTAAGTAAAAATGAATGTTATTACTCCAAATGAAACAGTGCTCTGACGGGAAAAAGCAAGTGCGGATGGAAAATTTAAATTCGATCTAATTTTAGACAACTTAATTTGATCTAAGATGATCAAAATAAATAATATATAATTAGAACTTCTATTAAGATATTTATTAATGTACCGGTGTATATAAATTTTGCATAAAGTATAATGCTTTAGATTGAGATTTGTATAGATAGTCTTTAAGGCATCTTGAGCAATCGTGGTTTGTAATTATTATGACATGATTTGCCAAATCTAACATAGCAAAGAGCCTGAAGTGAAGGACAGCTGTCAACTATACTGCCCTATCGCACACTACATCAGTGGGGCATGGTGGTGCAGTGGGATAATAGTGGAGCGTGGTGGCACATGGTATAGTCACCACTATGCGTCCGGAGGTTGCTCGACGCTCGTTTGATTCAGGCCAAAGCCACTGCTTAGAGACCTTGAGCAAGTTTTTCACTCATAATTGCTCAAGGTGCCTTGACATGTAAACTCCGACATACCACCGGGCTATAGTTGAGACCGCCTCTGAGTAGCTCATTGCTTGTGCTTGTATGATGTGATGCGGTACGTCATCCTTCTTTTCAATAAACGAATATATATATATATATATATATAGAGTAGTAGACTTGTAGCAGCAGATGGAGAGTTTCCAGAATGGATTTCTAACTTGTAGGCCTGATATTTATTTATTTATTCGTATGTTTCTATACCGCCTCTTCATGTCTACTACTACTCAGAGGTGGTATAGAAATATATGAATAAATAAATTAATAAATAACAGATAATCTGCAGCTACATTGCATACTACTGGCCAATACGTTCAAGAGTTTTTCTACTTCACAGAGCTGTCATTCATTCACAGGCAAACAAACTGAATGTCACCAATGACTATCTTCAAATTCTTAGACTGAGCCGAATCACAGTCACATAATCTAAGAGTCAGAAGCAATTGTCGACTTCACACTATGTAATAGACATCGTTTGGAGCATTTAATGAGATGTTTAGTGATCCCAAACCAAACATCTAATCAGAATGTTACAGTTAAAGCACGTGTTTCCAGCCGAAGGTTACATGGTTGCTGAGGTGAAATGCAGCATCACAGTGATGACACAAGCATTCTCCTATTTATCTCTTACACTGAAGTGCAATCCAAGTATTTCAATTATCACATCCATAAAAATTACAGCTTCACAGACAAATCTTTCCAAAAACCTGCCTCATCATCTACACTGTATAATCTACGACGATGCGAAGAGTTCGAATATCTGTAGGATACGTTAGAACGGGACTGGATGTACAAATTCTTTAACGGTAAATAATTATTTAGTAGATCTACTGTCGTTGAATAAGACGATATCGCTAACCTAGCCTACTTGATGCATATAACGGTGAAAGTGCAAGACTATAGGCCTAAGTGGCTACATAAAATACAGTACTGTAATATTTAAGTGGCTGAATTGGTTTGATTTCCGGAGTTTAACGACGACGTTGCCGTCGACAACATGATCAACATCTATTCATCATAATAATGTGCAAGTCGTTTGAAAGAATTAGACATAGGCCTACCGCTAGCTAGAGCTCTACATCTAGTTCTGACCAATAATCCATTAGTCCAAGTCGACGAAGTCGATCAAGTCGGTCGTAGATTTATCAAGTCGATTATAAGTTAACAAATTCGTAAACATAGATTACATCTAAAATATCTGAAAAGATACTAAGATACTTCTATCTGTGCATCAACAATGCCTGTCTACCAAAGGCCACTGGGAACCAATCCAATACAACTCATGATTACAGCGTGAAACAATCCCAACAGCTCAGAGCAATTATCTGCCATGAGCAACATTTTGAGCATAAATCAATGCTAACAAATCTACATTCATTGATCATCATCATCATTATTATCATCATCATCAGTACATGATGCCAGGCATGGAAACGAATAAATGCTCCTAATTGTTTTCGGTAATTTGTCAAGTCCATTGCTCCCCTTAGAAATAGGTAATTAAAGTGATATTATGTCCTCTTTTAAGTTGTCTATCCAGTATATCCAGCCTTGGTCCACTTTTACTTCTTTATCCTTTTAAACTAGCATGTATAGTGCATTGCATGGGATTCTGTCAACTGACATTTACGTCATCATTTCTTAGTTTCCATACTCTTGAAATCACTGTGATCTGCCACACAAAACTCAGTGCTTCTGCACAAATTCTTGTTTCATTCTGCATTATCCAATATTCTTATCCATGTTGCAAAAACGCTTGTATCATTATTAGTCTCGTTCATTTTTATTTTAGTATTCTTTGTTAATCTCTGCTTTTCCATATCCTATTTAACATATTCGTTTGCAGATTCTATTCCAGAAACGTGTGAAGCATCCGGTTCTTCTTTGTATTTCTTTCTCGTTACTTGCCATCTGATATTGTTAGTCCTCCTAGATAGATAAATTGTTCTAAAGGCTCGATAGCTTCTCTTTTTGTCTCTTTGTTCTTTCGATCTCCCATTGTTTTGGCTACAAGGAAGCCATGTAACTGGCTGCGTCTTTGACAACTTGCATTGATGAATAAACGAATATTAAATTAAATTTTCGTTTTCTCTGCATTGATCATTGGGCCGAATCTGCTACTGGATTCGTCAATCTGCAACATAGGATCTTGTAGCTCTGGTCGGTTTCTAGTGAGGAGACCATTCATTAATACAATACAGCAATAATTAATATGACCTATAATATAAGATTTCATTTATGGCATGTATGGACAGCTTCAATTTGCCAAGGCATGTTCTTGTCAGAGCACAGTTGTTATTCTGCCAGCTAAATTACCGCCATAAAACAAATTCGCAAACTTAACGACTGTTCTCATATTTACAAGGCTTGACATGAATTGTCAATTCAACTAAAAATCTATGCTTAAACATAATAGTTACAAGCCAAATTGTTATTTCAACAGCCACATTGTTATTATCACATTTTCATTCACTTACAAAAACATTATAAGATATATGCCTTTAGGATTCTATGGGCAGACCCAGACAGAACTAAGTCCCACCTGGTACGGTCGCCACGTTTGCTCAATAAATCAATAATAGAAATAATAATCTTCGTTTATTCACATTCACATGGACAGACCACAACTTTTATAATAAATCCTGCAGTCTACAATATTTAGATTTATTTCAGAGTAATCTGTAATATCGAGACACAAATAAATTGTTTGCGAACCAATAGATATAACTATTCATTGATCTATGAATTGATATTATGATCAAATTTTTAAAATACAGATGCCAATATTTTATCAGTACAATGGTATGAGATCTTCCAGATGCATAGATGAATGATACAGGTTATAAAAATTTAACCGTCGGTAGCGGTGCAAGGCGCCCAATTCATTTTAACTCTCATTTTACAATGTCACCATGTAGATAAAGGCTGAGTTAATCTGAAGGAGACTTCCCTTAATCAAATTTGGGTCATAAGCTCGTTGTGCCATTACTCTGACCCTTTGTAAATAATCAAATGTCTTGTGTAACATGATTGGAAGAGTATCATCTAATTTCCGTCGTTACATAGTGTGGGTAATGCTATAAAAGACACTGAAGCAATAATGGTAGAGTCAAAATCAAAGAGTGCATGAATAGATATATGGGTTACGACACAGGCAGAGGACTGGTGACCACAGCTACCTTCAATCATCCACTTCCTTACATCCAGTAGACGCTCAATCGATGCTATTTGCCAAGCACTTTTCAAGCTATGCACACACAAGAGGCATGTGCATGCATTGTTGATGAAACAAGTTGGAGGATGCAGCATAAGGAGCTAAGTATCAAGCAAGCTGTTCAACAGGTAAAGTCAAGGTAGGAAAGCTTCCAACATGCCACCTCCACCATCACCCATCCATTTCCTCTTAGCAGCAGCAGCTGTCTCCAGTCTCTGGGAGAGAGAGAGGGAGGGATGGAGGGGACTTTATATAAATATAATGCAGCTTACTTAGTCATGAAACCGTATGCAATATCAAAACATGTGGATAAGCTGGATCCAGGCATTGTATGCTGCAATGAATATGCGAGACAACTATAACAATAAAAACAAGGTGCAAAAGGTTCAACTCTTCTCAACTATTCTAACCTCGATGCACAATATATCCCGTAGTCGATCGTGTCGTCATGCCAGGATCGACTTGGCTCTGCCGACGATCGACTCGATCAACTTCGTCGACTAATCGACCTGTCTACGACTCGATCGACTTGGCAAATCTACGATCGACTTCGTCGACTTGGACTAATGGATTGTTGGTCAGAATGAGATATGGAGGTATAGCTGTATGTCTAAATCTGTCAAAATGCTGTTCATATGACGTGGCCATTATTATGCCTAGTAAATTCTGGAAACCAAACTAACTCTGCCACTTAGGCTAAATATTAATCTTATATAGCCACTTAGTCTGGCATTTTCGCCTTCAATTTCGTCAAATAGGATAGGCCTAGCGATAGCGTCTTATTCGCCGACAATAGGCCTACTAAATAATTTACAGTAGGCTTGTAGGTCTACGCGCTTGTCAAAGGCTTTAGACTTCCAGTCCCGTTCTAACGTAGCCTACAGACATTCTAAAAATTGCCTGAAACTAAGGCATTTTAACACGTCTTACTCTAACCATTTTCTGTTCAGTAGGTCCTACCGTAAAACCTGGGACTATTATTACCAAGGTAAAACTGCCAAAACTTGACTAAAGCTTTGACGTTTTCAACACGCCAAAATGCCAATTACGTTGCCTGAACTTGAAAATAAGGATTACTACATCGTGTTTGACGTTGCCACGGAAATAGTAAGTAAAATATTGTCGAAGTCAATCGAGTCGAGGAAACTACGATCGACTCGACTTGAAGTCAATCGAGTCGACGACATTACGACTAACTCGACTTGGCCGGATCCACGATCGACTCGATCGACTTTTACACGATCGACTACGGGGTAGAATGTACAAATGGCCTGAATGAAGAACATCTAAGGTCAAGAGATTAGATGTAAATTTCTATAAGTGCCTAATGGACAGCTGCATGAGATCGAGCTCATTTTATTGCGCAATATTGTGTCGTAATCACAATTGCATAATAATAAATATACTTGCACGCTTATTGCCTATTCATATCTGGTAATTGATAGGAAACATAAAGCTGGTGCCATAGCTCCAGAAATCCAGACAAATAATAACTTCCATATATAGAGTAAACGTCCATCTGGTGAAATTACAATAAAAAAATCATAATCCTGACAGATTAGTCCTAAGCTTGAACCTAAATAACAGCAGCAGACTGAACAGAATGAACCAAATGATACAGCATGTAAATTATTCCAATGCTTTAGACTGTAAGACCAGAAGGAAATAATGGTGTGTTTTCGATAACAGATGTTTAAATGACAGAAGAGGTACTAGGTAGGTAGGAAAAAAATGTTGGGAGTAAAAAAAATGTTTGTAAGATTCTATTTCACCATTTTTGCACTTACCAACAGCATGCTCGGATA
The DNA here is from genome assembly GCA_034693945.1 of Dendrobaena attemsi. Taxonomy (NCBI): domain Eukaryota; kingdom Metazoa; phylum Annelida; class Clitellata; order Crassiclitellata; family Lumbricidae; genus Dendrobaena; species Dendrobaena attemsi. Next base: position 8,168 of record JAQFXW010000622.1, read on the forward strand.
TGGTGTGCCTAAAGCCTGTATATCTATAAAACCAGTGAATTTGGTTTAACATTTTTTGTATGAAGCCATTTTTCAAATTTCTAACTTTAGTTGAGTTTTGACTGTTTGGATTGTGATAGAAGTCCACTGTTGTGTTTCAAATTTAGTGATGCAAATTTCAATTTTTTTAATAAAAATCTCAACAAGGGTGCTCCCGACCCGATGGAGCAGAGCCATTGGCAAACAGCATAATATTTAGGCGCCTGCGAAACCCAGAAGGAGAGAGAAAGCTCCTGCCTCAGGACAAAAGGGAGACGGTTTCAGTCAGAAGGTACAGCATAAGCAAAGCTGTGGCAGACCCAATATAAGGGACAAGGAGCAAGTCATGCAAGATCGAACGCAGAACACTGCGGCCAGGATCGAAGAAACCAGAATACAAAGGTCGATATAATAGCAATAAGCAAAGCCAGCAACACAGTTCTGCATTAAAGAGCGTATCTTGAATTGGATGCACAGGGCCACAGAGAGCCAATGCATAGTTTCCCTAATAGAAGATGAGATGCTACTGAATTTAGAAACACCCCAACAAGATGGGCATCACCTTTGTGAGTTACTTAAATGGTGCTTTACAAATATAGTTATACCTATACATCCGAGTTTAGGACAGACTGAAGCTTAGAGAGGTTAGATACTGACAACACCACAAAGATGGCGTTGCCAAAATCAGTCCTATAGTGCAGATAAGAGCCTGAATGTACCGATACAAGACATGTATAGTAGTACATCTGTGTTTGTACCACTCTGTTGCTTATAAGTTATATCGTTCTTTTTACCCATCAAAGGCTTCCTCTCTGTTTTAGCAGACTGATCTGCTCTGATCTGACTAACACCGTTCACACCTTGTGCACTAGACATGTGCGCATCAGCTGAGTTGGTATCAAGTGCAGACGCTTGTGGATTAGCTGAGCTAATAATCTTGTGCATTAGACGCTTGTGGATTAGCTGAGCCTTCATTTTGTGTTCAAGATCATGTATCTTAGCAACAAAACAATATGTATATAACAAAAAATAGGTTCTATTAGAGAAAAAGCTAATAAGTTCTGTAATTATGATCAATACTAATGACCTAAGGCAGAAAACAGCAGTGGCCCTCACAAGGCATCAGATACCCATTGTTGTCATAAACTCAAAGTCAGACAGAATGCACGATTGATAAAGTATTTACAGATGACAATTTGGATTGATATAACACCACAATTGACATAACACTTGTGTCTGTGAGAACACTCTGAGAGAACATGAACAAACGATTGGTTCAATGCTTAACATCGACAGAACACGCTTCGGATGCTGACATAGCATCGAGTGTGAAGATAAGCAAATCTTGATTGGAAGATGTCTAATGTCTACAGAACAAGCAATCCGTTGGAGTTTACAAATTATTATGAAAATCATGCAAAGATAAAATTCACATAACAAGCTGAACTGGATATAAGGATGGAACAAAAAATAGTCCAGAAAACAGAGTTGTATACTTGGATGTGGAGAGTTATACGCATGGGAAAAAAACAGCAACAGTCACTGTGAATGAAATATCAACCAAAGCACTACAAACAAACAGCATGCCATCCAGAGTGTAGCCATGAATGCGTCATGAATGTTAATTATGTATGACCGCACAAAATAATAATATGCACAGGCTTATAAATGACGAGTGCCAGATTTGATGAAGATTAGCAGATAATATGCTCAGATACAGAGAGACAACACTGCAAATAAAGAGAAGCTGTGGTATATATATATATGTGTGTGTGTTTTCAATGTTTAAAAGCATCGAGGATGCAGTTGTGTCACATGGCACTTAACTCCAGCTAGAGGAAGAACCATAGTTAAAACTGCAAGATCACAAAGTATTGAACCGATGCAATGAGTCTCATCAGAAAGCAACATGTATCAGTTACTTCAGTTGAGAATGGTTGGCATCAAGTCGGATCCGAATGCCAGGATGAGAGTTACACAGGAAAAACAGCAGGGTCTCTAAGCAATGTTCCCTCCCTCCAAGTATTGTGGGGCCTCACCTATACCAAACACCTGTGATACTGGCGCAGTAAGACCAAAGTCATATGTAGGAACCTTGAGGGGCCGTCAATAAATTACGTAACACGATTTATGCCCCTTTTAACACCCTATCCCCATCGTTACACGTCATCACAAAGATTCTAAACCATAATTCTCATCATAACAATGTACCATCGATGTCTGGCACTAATGCTCTACAATTCACTACTTTATTCGCTAGGGGCACTTTTTACAATTCACATTTCGTCGTCAAACATTTAACAGGTTACATACAGCTTTATGCAATACGGGCGCTTTATTCACAACGGGCGCATATGAAATTAAACATTAGTAAAATGAACGATCAGAATAATTTTATTTATTTTCAAATTTACATTTTAAGTTGCAGTTTGTGAAGAGCTTAAAAACCACATCACTTTTGATGGGTTATAGCTAGTATTTAGATAATTAGGAAATTGATAATGATTAGTAGGTCTACTCCAAATTAGTGGCTACTGTAAAAATCAAGTTTCAGTTACATTGCTTAATTTGAGCATGCAGACAAAATGTGACATCACATTTTCTGAGCCCCTCTACCCCTGTCACACATTGTCACAAATTTATGAACTCCCCCTCCCCTATTGTGTTACATCATTTACCGAATACCCTGAGCAAGTTCTTCACTCACAATGGCTCGAAGACCCTGAGCAAATTCTTCACTCACAATGGCTCGTTGCGCTTCAGCCTCTAACTCTTACACCCCTCCTGGGCTATAATCGGAACAGCCTCTAAGTAGCAGTGGACTTCAAGGAGCCATGTAAAAATGTGTTAATAAATTAATAAATAAATGACATGAGAGAATTTGTAATACTTAAAACAAGAAAGCTTTTCAATTGTTTAGAGTCTAAATTTAAAAATGTGTTAATAAATTAATAAATCCTGACTGGCTTGCCTCAGGTCCCGCTTTCTCCACTTCAATCTGTACTCAACTCTGCTGCTCGACTGATTTCCCGTCTTCCTCGATTCTCGCACATCTCCGAATACATGTCTGAACATCTTTACTGGCTTCCCATCTTTGCACGCATTCAATTCAAGGTTCTTACCTAGTGCTTTCAATTCAAGGTTCTTACCTAGTGCTCAAATCCCAATTGGGTCTTGCTCTGAAGTATATCAGTGATCTAGTATGCCGTTCTCACTCTGCGACGTCTTTGCATCCTCTTCGATCCTCTGATCGCCTCGACCTTAATGTTCCACTTGTCAGGACTCAATGGCCCAGACTCGATCCTTTGTTAGCGCTGGTCCCTCACTGTGGAATTCACTTCCTCCTAGTCTTCACTCTACCTTTCTCACTGCAAGTGTTTCTACACATCTTTTTCTCATCTCAAAACCTATCTCTTCTCTCGGGGTCTTCGCACTGGGAGCGCTTCTGAAGAGCAAATGCTGTGAGAAGCGCTTTATAAATTCACAAATACAATACAATACAATACAAAAAATTTAAATACAGATTAAGTCACATGGCAAAGTACACTGCACAGTGCTTTAAAACAAGTAAAGTGTATTGATAAACATCTTGTGGTCAGCCTTAAACTGACCAAATGTTGCCCATATCTCCCCTTGCAGTCGCTGCGCAAACAGAAGTCGAGGCTTGTACTTTTCTTCTTCCCCTAACAGGTATCGCTATGTCCCCAAGACTGAACTTTGTCAAATGGCATACAGATGGATAGGACTGTAATGATGTATGACATGAGAAAGACGATGCCAATTTACTATTGCCATGAGATAAACAATGCCAATGTACTGATAATTTGAGAAAGCCAATGAATATGGCAGAGAAATGATAAAGGTTTGACTGAAGAGGACAGTGAGCAGGAGAGCAGCTCATTAATCAAGATGTGTGAAGGCAGTTACTTATCTAATGTCAGCAGCAAAAAAAACATAATGACAAAAGACACTGACCCTCCGAGCAAACACAAGCATGGGCACTTTTTTGGGGAACACATGTTATGTTACTCATTTTTAAATCATCAGAATTCAGTAGGCGCACTCACTAAAAGTGCTGCAACTTTTGTTGTATTTAAAATATTTTGATAAAATTTAGTAGCTATATATGTAAATATGAATTATCGTTAAGCCAAAGAAATTTCATTAAATGATATTTGCTTTTGGCGGAAATATTAGCAAAACAACTGTTAAATGATTTTGAACCCTCAAAAACAGTGGGTGACGTCACTAAAGCTGAATAACTTTATTCTGCTTGAAATATTTTGACGATATTTGGCAATCACCTGCACATATGAATTTTCTTTGAGCTTGTAAACTGTTATTTATTAGTTCATATATTTAACCATAATATTAGCAATAAATGTAGGGGATTATTTTGTTTAGCTGTTGATTTTCATAATTGCATTATAATTATGTTACATATTTATATCAACCACGTGATCATATCAACAGCTCTCACTTCTGCACTACAAAGAAAAAAAAAAACCAAGCATGTTCCAAAAGAACTCTTTCCAGTTCATTATTATCTAGCATCAGCAAAAATATTTACCAGCTTTATAATCTTAAATCCATCTTCATTTTTTTAAATAACGGCATAGAAGTTCAAAATCAGTTCAAAGGCAACAGCGTAAATTCCAATTATTTCAATGTCAACAACAGTAATCTCAACAAAGCAATTAATTAACTTCACCTACTACTATTGTTTAATCTTAAAACAGTCCATCGTAGATGAATAGTCAACATAACTTTTAAACTCATTCGTGTCTATAAACAGAGAAAAGAGGAACTGCCGGAACCCCTTTATATATTTGTTACATGTTTCCAGTGGAGAGATTGGTCATCAATCAAAAGATGGATCAATGCATAACAAATAACTTGATTGGCTCTCCGGTTGGCGGATGGTTCCAGCGAAGTAAAGCATAAATCCAGAGGTTCTCTCCAGCTGAACAGAACACTGATAATACTTCTTCTGCCACAAGGCAGCAACTTCCTTCCTCATTCGGTGAAGTTCAGCTCATTAATCAAACCTCTGATATTAAGAATATGGAAATAATGGAATAATCTGCTGTCCGTTGTTGCATCACATTTGTTGCATCACCTTGACTGGTAGAGATGCTGAGGCGGATTTAAAATATACATTAAAACAATAGAAATAACTCCAGCTAATCCATTGACTGACTCTAGGCCAGAGTTAGTGATTGATTGAAGTTTCAGTGTCTTTACTTGTGTTTCTTTGGGTATTTGGTGAGTTTTGCCAATCCTGTTATATACTTATATATTGTATGTAAAATGATGATGACTTCAACACAACATTCACTTTCTGTCCTCTAATGAATTTTACATCAAGAACTAATGGCCAAACAAGATCCTAATTAGATTCTGCCGATGACATAATACGTTCACTCTTCATTACTGTCCAGAGAAATATTACTTTCCGCCCATCAATGTAATATCGTTATTTATTAATGTCTGCCAAAAATCTAATGATTCTTCAAAGACATAACAATAACATAATAATTCTTCTACTCAAACTCATTTCCAAGAATTAAAGCATCTTACAAACGTTTGACATAATATTTGGTTGTCACAGACATGTATCTTGCTGAACAAAGCAAAATCCAACCAATACCGTCACCAACAACCAACATATTAAAATTTTAAAAACAAAAAATAGGAAGGCCATGTATTTCAGTTCAGAACTTCAGGTGGTCTCTAAATAATTCATCAAAAAAACCAAGACATTATACACAGCAAACATCTTGATTAAGAACACGTAGTAATAATCTATGGTAATTGTTTAATAGTACATAATATCTTAACAGGTAGCTGTCTGATTAGATGGGGGACTATTCATAGTACAATTACTCAATTGTGCAGTCTACAGATATTGTCTCCACTCTGTCACTTCTCACACCATCACAAAGCGCGTAGGCTACTATATATAGCAGCTGGATGACATTTGGCTTTGTTGATATAGATGGGTTTACTTATAAACTGTAATCACAGAATAGTGATGCAAAAGAATCTTGACAGCACAAAAAACTACCATTGAAACAGCAACTTCAATGATATAGAACTACATCTGGGACTAAAATGCATTATACACAATAACGGTGCATAATGTTAAACTTAAAGACTAAAAGCGTTTCCAATTTCTCAGAAGATAGCCCTGAATCGGTCAATTAATGCCTACTGTAATAGACAACGATGTGTTTAGGTCTTTCAGCAGATTCAACATTGATTTTCGAGATGAATTACTTAGGTAGTTGTCCTGCGATCTATATTATACATTTGAACATTTCGATCTTCCTTCCTTCATATTCTGCTCTGTCTTAAGAAAGTGTCTTAAGTGTATCCATGAATTTCCAGGACGTGAATTTCCAGATGGTCGGATGATTGGCGCCAATTAGCTCGCCAAACGCTCGGTGAAATCTTTCAACCGAATTGTTGGTTCTCAGTAGATCTTCATCAAAGCAGTTGTTCTGAGGTGCATGATCAAACAATGAAGCATTTCGCTTCTTGTCTGTCTACTCTATAGATCTAGCTGTCATTCACAAATTAAACTACATATATAAAGTGGAAAAGATGATTCCACTAAAATGAATCTTCTCTTTGATTCGCTATTCTGATAATCACTATTCTGAGGCAGTCACAATGCATCGTCTGTTTTGTGAATGTGGTTTTGACAATCGCTGTTTTGTGATTGCAAGCTTACCATAGACCTACAGATAGGAGGCCCAACACTACATGAATGGTATGCATATCCATTTAAAGGAACCAGACATGTTTCACCATCTGAACTGAAAATTTTATACAGATCTAACACTTCTACTACTTTCAGCATTTAGACATGGACATCATTGATTCATTGCACTAAGAATATGTGATCTCGAAGTTACTCTAAAGGCAAACTGAGTTCAATGTGCTAAACATTCTGCAACTAATTAACTAAAAGAAAATGTACGTGCAATCATCACTCGTCAAACTGCACTATTTGCTTGAGTTCAAACAGAGTTCTCTGTTGAAGCGGTGATCATGCTTGTTAATAACAGAACTATTTTACAAACACATCGAATAAATTATTCAACTAATTCACTAATTTTTTTTATTCCAAAGTTTATTTAGGTTCCTTTTGCTTGGTTCTAAGAGAAAACCCATTTAGCAGTTAGGAATTAAGTTACCAGGAAATTTCACTAACCTGCTGCTGCCTTGTTCTTTTAGACAGACCAAATGGATATTAAACCCGGGTGCTTCTGATAGTGGTATATGTTTATGAGTTTGAAAATTGAAATTATAACAGTTACTAATATGGTATTCAATTGTAGCTTAAGTAGGCCTACTGGTCAGTGGTAATAAGTTTTGCATAGCTACGGTCCATGGTACAGTCCTGTGCAATAGTATTTGTCAGTGCTTCATGGTAAATCAATTGTCCACTGTTTTAGGAAACTTTTTGACTGTATAAATACAAATGCATGTTCTATGTAAATGAGGGACAAAGCCAACTAAATGGCCAACTAAGACCAGTAAAAGAACACAACTACACTGATCAGCTGATACTAAGAACATCAAGAACATGCAACACCAAACATCTACAGAGTCTACTAACTGAGCTAAACAAGTTGCTACAAATAAAGAGTGGGCAAATCAGACTCTCAAAATAAAAAGTTGTCCAATCTTTACACAACTCACTTGGTCATTGGCTCCAGAACCCTAAAACAGACACAGCTGGTCAAGCTAAATATTAGATAATTATTCAAGTAATACAAGGACCCACATACGATCATCCAATTTATATAATAAGCACTTCGCCAAGTCAAAACTACTGTCTCAAGGAATTTATTGGGTTTCACTCAAAAGCCTAAAGCAATCGTAAAGCAAATATTGAACCATAGATGAAATAGCGTATAATTTACATGGAAGAAATCGTATATTGCAATCAAATTGACATATAGGCTAAACTGGTTCATAGTCACGAATGCTAATAAACTAGTTAATTCACTATTAAATACTAAAATAATCAATGAGCAAAGTTAATGCTGCACTCAAATAGTTCATTCTACCAATCAAAATGTGTATCTTCCTTCCTCCCTACCCAATGTACCCATACACTGGGTATCACACATTTCATTCACTCAGCTAATATACAGTTCAAGTGATTAGGTATGGTTTATACGGTCTAACTAAAAATAAACCCAACTTCCATTACATCCAACTATTCCTCAGTGCATCTAATTTATGTTTACCTTCCTGTACCAGTTCATACAGAATACAACCTACTGTTCTGATTTCATTCCTGTCCAGGCCCACAATCAGTCTACTATAGATAGGTTGCTGCTATCCTATAACAGGTAACTCAGTCAAAGTTATGGTCCAGAAGTCTCCCAGGTCTATTTCTAACAAATATTTTTGGCAGGAAAACAGGAGATAAAACGAGATACAATAAATCGAGGCAACAAAACCCAGATGTCATAACAACACAAACAAATGCAGATAAGTCATAGATGTACAAAAGAGCAGTTGCCCAGCAATAATGCTTTTGCCAATTAGTCCATTGTGGAGAATCCTCAATAAAAAAAGTCTCTCTGTATAGGTAAAGTTTAAGACGATGATCAGGCATAAACTAACAGCGATACTTGATTAGAGTCTTGGACTCCTTTTCAAAGTGGCGGTTTTCACAGAGTACCTATATAAACACACAGCTGGAAACTCACAGCTCTTGTACGATATTCCTTCAAACTGTAGGTGTACAAAGCATGTAATCTATTGCTACATATTTTTACCATCAGTTTACCATTTTCCTGAAATGCTAAGTTCAAATGTTTATAGGTCAAGCGAAAATGCTGTCGACGGCAAAACAACATAGATGCTTTCCACTTTTGAATTCTCCATCCTCTCCACTCCAGTAGATACATTTAACACACACACACTCACATATGTATACAATGTGTATATGATGACCATGAAAAATAAACAGAAATACACTGGAAATTCTGTAATTATGGGTTTAGATTTGAACTTCAGCTCGACAGTACCTTTCCCTGTTTTATCCCATAATCTTCTGCCGAACATATGCAATTGATTTACAGGTACAAAAACTATGAGAAAGAACTTAAATTACACTGAATGGAATTATTGGGTGTGGTCTAAAGATGTTCATTATGGATTGAAACTCAGCCAATGATAGAGAAGCATATCAAGAGTTCTGTAAACCAGAGTGCTGTTTGGCATCTGGCACAATGAAAAATATACTTACTTACTTAAGAAGCTGTAAAGAACTGATTGGCCACTGGTTCAGTGCTATATATCAAAAACAAACGAATATAAAGACCCGAGTAATGGATGTGCTGAAGTAATGTGCTTAGTTGGCAGGAACACAAGGTTTATAATACCAAGGATGAGCACTAAGAATAGACAGATAAAAAGTCAGAGGATAAACAAAGATATTATAGGATGTTGTTACAAAAGAAGTAACTATCAGGCGGATATCATGATAAATGGCTCAGTTAAGAAATTTCATAGAAACTA
>JAQFXW010000623.1:0-17730 GCA_034693945.1 Dendrobaena attemsi
ATACCGAAAAATAAGTTTACAAGCAAATTTTGACTCCTTGATTCAATAAAATGTAAGCCAAACTTTAACTACCAATTTGTTATGTTATGAACAAAATATTAAAATTTGAACTATAATTATTTTATTAGTGTTTTAAAAAGAAAAAAAATGCATATTCTTACTTTTCTATTTAATGATTTCCGTTTGTTTTCCTGCTCAAAAAGAAGGCGATATTACTATAGAGGATAATCGGTGGACTGTCGCTCAATGGCTCCGATGCCTCGCGGCTTGCGTACAAGCAGAAGGAGGACATTTTGAACATCTTCCTTAATTAAATCCTCAAACCATAGGCCTACAACTGAGAATTTTTTCAAAAATTATTAAAACTGTCTTCGTGTTAGAATTAGCCCACTTTTTTTACAAGATCTGAAAGAACATGGCTTGTAAACCTAAATTTCGGTATATGAAGTTTAAAGACTCATAAAATTTATGGTATGTTGGAATCATATGATATTTTGGAATAACATTTCTGGTCCACTTCTCTAAATATCTAGAAAAGTTTAGAATGATTCATTCTCAGGTAATAGAGATAGATCAAAAACAATTTGGCTTACTTTTTTTGAACCACGGTGTAGTATTGGTAAACCTAGAAATATCTTGCAACATAAAATACTTTTTCATGTTTTTGAAACCTCTGCAACCTTGTGTTTCCATTGAATTATATAAACAATATTACACATATTGCAGTTCAAAAGTTATAAATAAGAAAACAAACTATAGATTTATGTCTGTGCATTTTTGGATGAAAGTTTGAGAACAAAGCTCTCATTCTTGTGGGGTTCTTTGTTGAGGACCGGTCAGATAAGGTTGAAGCAAACAACCTAGTGTCTTAACTTGGTTATCATTTGATTGCATTGATATCATTGTTACAAAAGAAGATGTGTGGGCAAGTGGGTTTATAAACTTCAGCTCAACTGGCTGCTTAGTAGAACCACATTACAGGGTGAGGCAAAATTCACTTCTGGTCAGTGCTCCCTACGTTTTTTACCAATATCTTCGTCAAAAGTAAGAATATTTAAATAAAATTTTACAAGCTGAAAGGCAATTCATATTTACATATAAATTCTAAATTTCATCAGAATATTTAAAACAGAACAAACGTTATTAAACTTTTAGTGACGTTACCCACTGTTTTTTGATGGTTAAAAAACGTTAAATAGTTTTTTGCTAATCATTCCACCACAAATAAATATTATGTTATGAAATTTCCCAGGCTCAAAGGCAACTAATATTTACATATCGTAACCAAATTTTATTGAAATATTTCAAACGCAACAAAAGTTGCAGCACTTTTTTTGGGAACATTTTTTGCGCTACACGTTTTTGAATTGGCAGAATTTAATAGCTGAACTCACTAAAAGTGCTGCAACTTTTGTAGATGTAGATTTGAATTACCTGTAAGAGTATAGAATTTCATTAAAATATATTTCATTTTGGCGGAAATATTAGCAAAAAACTGTCAAACGTCATCAAAAATCAGTTTGTGACGTCACTAAAAAATGAATAACTTCTGATTTGTCTCATATATTTTAATGAACTGCGGCAGTTATATGTAGGTGTGAGTTGCCTTTCAGCCTGTAAAATGTTATTTTAAAATGCCCACTTTTGACAAAGATATTGGCAAAAAAACTTAGAGGGTCATTCTATTAGCAAAAAACTCTTCAACGTTTTCAGAGGGTGACGTCACTTAAAGTTGAATAACTTTTGTTCTATTTTAAATATTTTGGTGAAATTTGGCAGGTTTACGTAAATAGGAATTGCCTTTCGGACTGCAAAATTTTATTTGAGAATTTTCACTTTTGACGGAAATCTTAGCAAAAAATGTAGGGGGTATTTTTTATGCCTCACCCTCTATACTCATAGGATTTGCTAGCTATTATGCCTTGCTTCCAAGTTGTTACTTATATTTCTGCACTTTCTTACACGTCTTAGTGTATCCACGATCAACTAAGCAGCAAAAGCTTCATTCTGTATGCCATCAGTGTGCAAAAAGGACTGCTATATCCTACCCCAGAACAAAAAACTCCCATGTTGCTCTATTGTCAAGCGTTTAGTCCGTTTTATAGTAGCTTAGAATAGTTGTATTATCATGAGGGCAAGCAGATATGTAATGTACAACTAGATGATTGCAAACAAGTCAAAGTACTGTACATGTTCCTCTTCTTAATAAAGATCTCTGCATGCTATTGTTTTAGTTGACTGCCCAGTGTACTAAATGAACACGTAAAGGGAAAATGTAGTGTCCAATGTTCAGTTTCTAACTCATGGCTGATACACACTAGACAGCCAAGTGAAAACAATCTTTCAAGTCTGTAACCTTAATGTGAAAGAAGCTGGGTATCTTCCACAAAAAATAATTACGTTCAATTTTACTGAATGCAGCATAAGTCACTGGGTAGAAATGAAGACTCAATCAAGTTCCATGCAAGACAAAAAAACACTAAAATTCCACATGTTTGATTGAAACACAACAGCAAGCAAAACAGTTTGCAGGATTCGAAGTAGTACATAAACAAAGCGAACATTGCTCGATGACAAAAAACGTCATGCTATAAAATAATGCAAGTGTACACCTAAAGAAGCTTGAACACATTGCTTTACACCTGCGTCAGAGAGACCAAGCAAAGACACACAGATACATCGATTTGTTAATGACGCAACACACAGAAATTTTAGTTATGCTCAGCACATTGCGGAAAATCAATGGTTGCAGGACACAGTTAGACTCAGTGTATAGTAGGCCTACAGTACACGTAATAGTAGACTTCTGTTTAGCTCCAGGAAACACTGGCACTGACCAAAGGTGATTTCAACTTAAGCTAGAATGATACAAAATTTCATAAACTGAAATTTGTCACTTAATCAAAACAATGAACAGAAAACAAGGATCACCAGCAGTGTGCTTCAGGCATGTGATGGACCCAGACGAAGGGTTTATATCGAAAGTCAACTCTAGTCTAAGACGAATCAAAGAGGTGGTGCTGCGACAAGTAATAGCAACTCCAGCACATGAGATTACCTCCCAGCTGCAAAGTCACTCAGTCACTCAGGCAAAAAAGATATTCTGAATCAGCACTGCAGGAACTAAATGGTGATTCTCATAAGGCTGATTGCACTTATCCCAAACTATTGCAGCAAAAACAAAATAAAAAATGGCATATACAGTTCATACACAAGTTCCGACTTGAAATGGCTAATTACACATTTTAGCAACTTCATGAACACTTTAAAAGATCTTGAATGAATTCGAATCCACTTGTACAAAGAAAGCAAGTTACTTTGTGTCGGCGTCAGTGTTGTCTTATTTTTATAGTTCCCTGGTAACACAAATAACTCTTTGAGACTCATGACCAAAAACAAAACAAAAATTAAAATACAATTGTAAATGTATACTAAAACTGTTCCAATGCAAACTTCCAGTAATAATTTAAAATAATAGTTTAAAACATCTAACAAACCTTTGATACACTTATATGCACCAGAAGGATATATAGTCTGAATTATTTAAATAAATTTCAACAAGCAAGAGAATAATGAAACCAGCTAAGCTGCATTAAATTTACTATGTACCTAATGAATGATTAATCATCGCTGCCAAAGGCCTAAAAGTTGATGGCGAAAGTATGGCATCTCTAGGTTTAAAAAAAAGCAGAAAAACTGTGGTACAGCAAACAACAAATTTTCCCCATAATAACTAAAAGTTTGTAGCGCACTTCATTTCAAAACCGAAGTAGGAAGCTTTGGAACTCTGGAAGGTTGAAGCGATGGTAATCTTGACGAGGTAGGCTCTTTCAGATGTCTCAGATTCAGATTTGTGACGTCAGGCACAACATGAACCACTTCTGAATTACTACAAATGCCACCAAGTGGTACTGAAGTCACGGTAGAACCTGTTGTACGCTCTTCAACATCGTGATTTTTACTAACATTGCATTTCGGTATTCGAAGTAAAGTCCGCGACTGATTTGGTATCTTACTAAGCGTAACGTTTGAATTTGGTGAGGTTTGACTGGGTTTTAGAGACTTTATTTCACCAGAACCTGAGTTGCAAGGGATGCTGGCTTCATATTTAGGAGGTTGTTTGATTAACACTTTCTCTGACTTCAGATCCCCACATGACCAAACTTCTATAGACTGTCTTACAGGCAAATTGGATGCAGAATCTTCGGTGTCTTCAGAGATTCGTTGACTGCTAGACTCAACTGAATTTAGCATTTTGTGAATGTTTCTCTCTTCCCCAGCACAATTTGGGGATATGAGAGAAATGTTCGAAGGGCTCTGATCAAATTTACCTAGGCGTTCATATAAACCATTTTCATCTAACCATCCATTACAGTTTTGATCGGCTTGAGCATAACCTGCAACATCATTGTTGCTTGTGCCTGCCTTGGCAACACCAGTAGCAGTATAGGAAGCAGAGCCACCTACATAACTTGTGGCTGGTCTTGAACGACTTGCCATGAATCTCTGATTCCCATTCGCTTCATTAATTAGCTTTCCGTCTGGAGTGCAGTATTCCGCACCAACAAACGACATTCCACTCGGTCCAGAATCAGTCACTCTGATAGAAATACTATCTGGTGCATCGGAAATTCCTGGACAAAGTTCGTTGTCGCTATCAACCGAACAATTATAATCAAACATGCTATAATCTTCACCAAACTCTTCCTCTTCATAGCCACTTTGTGCTGCTTTGTGGGGACGTTTACTGGTACTTTGACTTGTTTCAAAAGGTTGATTCAACTCGGCCGAATCAAGGTTCGTCAAAGTATCATCCTCTTGCAAACAATGCACAACAGGCTTGTTGTAATCACAAGAAAACAGTGATTCTTCAGCATCATTACATGAATAGCGCATTTCACAATCTGTATTCCCTAAATCCTTGCTTCTGGTGGGGGTATGACTTTTGTAACTCTTCTCAGCAAATTGTTGGACTGGCATGGTGTGCAGAAATCCAGCTCCTTGAGGAGAACTAGGTGGTGATGCAACGGTATTAGAAAGATGGACATTGGACTGATGGTCATTCGTCAGAGTTACGTTACTTGGCAACACCGAGGCTGGTACCTCAACATTCTGAAAGTGAAAACAATTATGAAAGTTGTAGATCATACTTCAAGTAACAAATCTCTCTATTTTAAATAAGTGCGAGACAGAAATTGATCAAATGGTGGAAGTCAATCCTCAACATTTTTAAACCATTGAGGATAATTCAGCCATATATAGAGTGGTATGACTTATAGAACATTTCATGTTGTTAGGCATATATCAACCTATCTATTTGGATATTTATCAAGTGCCTCTCTCAGCAGAGCAATTCAGAGGCGCATATCTAAAGGCTATTTTAGTGTCATCCCACTTTACCTGTTGTATCACAAGGCATGTCCCTCGAGGGGCATGTTATAAATGAGGTCAGACTGTATTTTGAGTTTAGTAGCGAATAACCGGAAAACGCAGGAAGACTAAAGAAATAAGACTAAAGTAGACTGCAATCTGTTACCTAATATATCTGTAAAAAAATACGGTCTGTCATTTTGCTATACAAATTACACATATTACATTATATATATATATACACTGTGTCCTGATGAAAAGTAGTCTCCTAGAAAAGTGTTATAACTCCGTCAAAACTTTTCGGATTTGTTGAAATTCTATTAACAGCAACAGTAGCCAAATTACCACGATATCCTACAGCCACTTGGAAAAATTAGTGAGTTTGACAAAGTTATGAACATTTGAGATGACGTAATCAAAATGGAAAATTTCCAACATGGCAATGATATTGTATAAGCTTATGCTGCTGTCTTAAAATGCCCATCTTACTCGCAATCTGACAAGGAAGATCAAATTAGTGCACCCCAGGGTCGACACACCGACTGAGACCATTAATAATGACTTCAAGAAGTGTGAACGGGTCTTACATGAGGAGACGTTCAGCAGGAACATGCGTCTTGCATGTTCCACCCGCCACTGCGTCGCAGAAACGCATTAATCTTCTTTTTCAGTTTTTTCAAAGACAACAGACACCAGTTTTCTGTTAGAAAATTCATTCACAAACCATTTCGTACCATAACCCTTAATTTTCTCTCCGCAATAATTACAATTTTATCTTCTTTTGTAAACACCATGTTCTTTTTGCTGTTTACACCAAGACAAACGACGTATATCATCAATGTCATCGATGATGAAGTCGACAGCATCTGAGTAAGTAAGAGCCTGTGTTGGAAACTCTCAATTTCACCCGATATTTTATAATATTCAATATCTTTGCTTGTGTTGCGTCAATTTAAGTCATATTTGGCAGGCTTAGTGCAAAATGGTGAAGGATATTGCATATATAATTTTATAGCTATTGGTTTAGTTTCAAGGAGTTATTGACAAACGTTTAGGGGGCTACTTTTCATCGGGACACAGTGTACATATATACTCACATGTTCAGTTGCACAGTAATTGTTTCTGAGATGCAACTCCACACTAAAACAAAATCAACACAGTAAAACTGTACAATGGAAGCGTCAAATCAATACAAGGTTTCAATCAATTCTATAACCTGATCATGGTCAGAGTCTCTTCAATTGTTCTTGGGAATTGTTGCACATATCAGAGAACTATGAATGGCATCCAAAGCCAAAGTAGATGAACTGTGCAGTACTTCACATCACTGTACTAGACCCAGAATATAAAGAGCTTCACTTGGCCACTTCTTGACATTTTGCTTACCAACACCACCATTGTCCACCAAAAAATGCAATTTCCAACAGAATGCAATCCCAGAAACACAGTGTACTACTGGAGTTGCTGAGGAATCCAGATACATTCATAGAAACTTTATTTACCATGCCCAAAGAGTAGCACTTTTTGCCAAAGAGACAAGTAGTAGAGCGGAGACACGCACAGTCTGATCAGGATTGGTTGAGTCAATAGGCGGTTCCAACTTCCCACAAACACAATTTGTGCCACTGCTGGCTGGTCCAAAGTAACTGCATTGCTACAGTGTCTTCTTAACCAGATGGCAAGCAGACAAACACAGCAGTGGGGCTGAATACTATGCACTGGTGCTTATTTGATAGTAGGAAAGCATCTGACACCAGCTATAGACCTTAGATTCTGATTCTTAAGGAATATTGCTGCAATAAGCAGTTCTATATTATACACTGTGGTTCAGAAAAAAGTAAGCCAAACTGTTTCTTTAATGCCTGACAATGAATTATCTACAATTTTCCAGATATCTAGAGAATTGAACCAAAAATGTTATTCCAAAATATCTTTTGATTCCAACATACCATAAATTTCATACGAGTCTTTAAACTTCATATACCGAAATTTAGATTTACAAGCAATTTTCTTTCAGATTTTGCAAAAGGAGTAGTCTAATTCTAACACAAAGACAGCTTTAATATTTTTTGAAGAAATTCTCAGTTGTAGGCCTATGGTTTGATGATTTAATTAAAGATGTTCAAAATGTCCTCCTTCTGCTTGTACGCAAGCCTGGAGGCGCTGGCACCTTTGAGAGACAGTCCGCCGATTATCCTCTATCGTAATATCGCCTTCTTTTTGAGCAATAAAAACCTGAGTCTTTAAATAAAAAAGTAAATATGGACATTTTTTCTTTCGGAAACACTAATAAAATAATTATAGTTCACGTTTAAATATATTGTTCCTAAAATACAAAATTGGTAGTTAAAGTTTTGCTTACTTTTTATTGAATCAAGGAAGTTGAATATTTCTTGTAAACTTAAATTTCAGTATCTGAAGTTTAAAGACTCGTATATAATTTATGGTATGTTGGGGTTCATATGATATTTTGGATTAACAATTTTTGGTTCAATCCTCTAAATTTATGGAAAATTGTAGGATGATTCATTGTCAGGTATTAGAGATATATCAAAAACAGTTTGGCTTCTTTTTTGAACCACGGTGTATATATTTTTAGTGTAATTAACTGTAATATGAGGATAATTCAGCCATGCCTTTCAGCTGCTCACATGTTGCAAAGCCAAGTAATCTTAAAAAGAATTTTTGGTGGGAAGAGACACAACCTGAGAAAAAGACACTAAAACAAACTGTTGGTCCACACCACAGAACAAAATACACTGAAACATAGCATGTTTATCAGTTTAAATTCAATGCTTAGTATTGGAGAAACATATGGTTTTTGTATTGTCTTCAGTCTATCTCCTACCTATCAATCTATATTCATTTCATAGGAAACCACAAGAGGCCAGCGTCATGAGCCAAAACAAAGACTCAAAGTTCAAAATGCACAAGACAACTAACTATAGGCATTTAGTCAGTTAGTTAAGTGGGATACAGCACGTATGTTGTATACCAAAGTTGAAGCATACAAATTGAAATTCATACCGGTACTTTAGAACAAGAGACAACTTCTCAGGTCTATGTTGAATTGAAATTCAATACCAAATTGCTACCAAAAGGTACTTCTAATAAACCTGAAGAGTGAACATGCCAAGGCTGAGATTTGTGACACAAATTGGTCTTCCAGCAGACAATGAACACGATGCAGATAACTGACCTAACAAGTTTTTAACTAACAACTTAAAAACTAAAAAAGCAAAATAAAGACTAAAAGAAATAAAATCCATTGGCAGAAGAAGCATTAACAACTAAGTGCATAAAACCACACACACACACACACGCAGCATAATCAATAGATAAAGCAAAAACAAATTAAATGAACTTAGCCAACGATAGAAAGTGATACCAGAAACAAATATTACTAACCAAACAATTCCCAAATAAGTTACCCAGGAAGCATTTTATAAATACAGCTAAAGATGGTAAATGTCAATTTTATATTAATCAGACTAGATATAAAGTACTAATTATTCTAAATGCATATCATTAAGACAATTGAAAATGGCACGCTATCTGGCATAATTAAGAAAAACACACCCAGCCTCTGTTGTGAAACTTTCAATTCCTGGCAACACCCTAATGTCAAATGGAGCCTGAAAACAAACAATTAGCACAACAACGAGCTCAGATAATTACAATTGCAGGCAAGGATGATTAAATCAGCAAGAAAGACAAACAAAACTAACACTGCAAACGACTACTTAAAATCATTGCAAAGAGGCAGGTCAACGTTGTTAGTATGCTAGAGATGAAAGCGTACATCCATTCATTAATAAATAGCAACAATTCAAACGAGCTCAAAACCGAAGCCTATAAAACACAGTTTCGAATTGTTAGATTGTTAGAAAATGCTACACCATAACACGAAAATTGACAGACTGCTATGTTAAAATGCATGCGATGAATTTGTTAAATTGCGTTAATCTGGTGTAAAAAAGCCAGTTCATAACAGGATTTCCATTGTGCGTTCAACATTTCACAAGCAATTTTCACAACAAGTAGAGAAGACAATAATAATGACTTTTGCGCAACCCATATGACTAACATGTTGCATTGTAGCAGACTGTAGTACGAGTTGTGGAAAGTTAAACCTAAGATATTTCTAATTATTTTACGGAGATTCACAGTAATTACTGACAATTACTGTGCTAACCCGATACAACACGGAACTTCGAAGTACACAACTAATGCCGCAAAAAGTCCTAGCAATTTAGTTCGCTTGACTGTAATTGCATTAATTTTAGTGAATTACTTAGTTTCACAAAACCAGTCAACAATCTCATCATTCTGTGTAATGACTGCTAATAGATGGTATTTCATTTGCAAGATGTTTGCCATTTTGACCTGGCCCTTGACCAAATGAAGCAGTCCTTACTTAAGGTAATCTTCTCTACATCTAACGATGCCATGAAACTCATTCATTTTGCTAACTACAATTTGCTTTTGTGCTCTATAGTGTAGTGGTTAGCACATTCGACTGTTAACTGAGAGGTCGGTATTCAAATCTCCGTCAAAGCAGAAGTTTGGCTTCAGATTCTTCTGTTCAGAATTTGGAGCTTGGGCTAGGATGGAGTTAAATGAAAGGTCAAGGGCAGAGGTCAGTGGAGAGGAAGACTTTGAACCGTTGTCCGGATGAAGGAAGAATTGAAATATGCTCCTCTTGCACCTCTAGCCAACTCAGCTATTATGAGTACATCGATTGTACACTGTTGGTTGGAAGATAACACAGTAAGGGAGAGAACTGGCCACCCACCCTCATATGCCAAGGCTAAGAAACTGAAGTCGTCAACACTTCATGCCCATTACTGCCTCAGGGATAGCGTAAAGGATTACTCTTTTTCTTACTGCTTTTTCTAGTCAATGGAATTCAATATCAGATATTTTCTAACAAAGTTATAATATACTTCAGTAACAAAATGTACAGTGGCAAGTGACGGCAAAGTAAAGGCTTATGAGTGCAGCTGTGCTTGAAGCAGAAAAAATTCATTTAAAGGGTTTCATGAGTGACTCGTTTCTCACCGATTTCTGCCTCAATATATTAATAATCTTTTCCTGTTCCTCGAGTAATTTCTCAAGGTCATCAACTTTGCTTTGCAGATGAACGTTTTCCTAATGGATGCAACAGCAATAATTATAGTAATCTATATCTACAAGGACAAGGAATAATAATGCTAGTACTCAAAGATAATACATTTTTAAATCACATCTATGTGAAATTGCTGATGATATAACAATAAGTTAAAGCTAAATTACTATAATGTATAAGTCAGAAAGAATCAATCAGACTTTAACAAATATATTTTAATAAATAATAAAAAAAATTTAAATCACATCTATGTGAAATTGCTGATGTTAGAATAATAAGTTCAAGATAAATTGCTATAACGTACAAACGTTCAGAAAGAATTAATCAGACTTTAACAAATACACTGTTAGAAATTTTCAATCAGAGAAAGTTCTGGAGAAGTGATGAGATTACAAACTTAGTCATTCGATTTAACCAGTAAACGCTAAACACAAAGGTCCTCCCCAGTTTCTTTTCCTTCATCTCATTCCGCAAGATAAAAGAAAGGCATTTGAAAAGCCACGTATGAAAGCCTCCAAAGATCCAATACCTGGCAGACATCGGCCAAATGAAGAATTCGTCCATCAGTTGGTGTTGCTGTTGCTTCATCATGACAATGGGCTTTGATGAGTGACATCCGGTTATTATCACCAACATTTGATTCCGCAGCATCACCCTATCAACAAAAGACACATGCTCAAGTTAAATGCAATGATATGTGAATTTTAACATTTGGACATGGAGACACAGACAGATGTCTCACTGAAGTCTAGGTTAGAACGATGCAAAACTATAATAGGGAGCTTCGTGTCACTGTTGTGAGTCGGCTCTGCACTGGTGACACTGTCATTTTCATAGCTCTAGTATAAGACCCATGTCAACCATGCAATCTTCTCCAGTCCTTTTGACGTTTGCTCATGGCAGTCTAAAGTGCTCTCTGATGGTCATCGGTTGGTAGGATCCTCTGGAGCATCAGCAACATGCCCACCACAGGCATTCATTGAATAAAGCCTGACCGCCCCGCCAATTGAAACGAGGATGAAAAAGAGCAGTCTCTTTTAAAAGCTAGCCCAGAGACAGATATGTGTATGAAGTGCTAGCGACCTAACATTCTTAGCCTTGGCACATGAGGGCGGATGGCCAGTCCTCTCTCCTTCACAATCTTATATCTTGCTACTGACAGTGTGTGGTCAGTGTACCCATCATAGCCAAGTTGGTTATAGGGTGAAATGAGGATGATTCTTGGGAGAAAATTCAAGCTACAGGAGATATTCTATATGTCTCTTGATGTCAAATGCAGCACATTTGTGATCATGAATTCAAGACATATTAGATGTCTGCATTGAATTGGCCACCATGGTTGCCTGGCAAGTGGTTGGGAATTTCTTTCAGCCTAGGTGTATATATTGTTAATAGTGTTAACCAGAACATTATGGTGACATTGTCAAATACATTCCACTATCCCCATCCTGTGCACATGCTGGGCTGCGTGCAGTTCTGCCAACATTCCTGCAAACTGGACTGCACTGTTAATCACAGCATAAAGCTAAATAAATTATATACCTCAGCAACAAACTGTATGAACTATGAACATAAATAGTTACACCAGTATATAATATAGAGTTCAAGGGATGTGTTCATTGTGGTATACTATATATAATATCATATATACACGGTGGCCCATAAAAAACATTACCTTTTATATTTTACTGTAACTTCGTCAAATATCAGGTTATGTCAAAGAAATTTTAATTGAACGTAGAGAAGTCATTTCTGAACATTCTGATAGTTAAAACTTTTGTTCAAAATTAATGACCTCGGGCACTCACGCATGCGCGAAGACGCGTATGCCACTGATGATGCAATGATCCATTTCGTCCCATGCCTCCACAATTCGACTATACAACTCGGTGACATCATTTACTCGAGATATGTAGACCTTTCCTGCATGCCACTCCAATGACTCCATATCTTATAATAGTCTACTGGATTCAAGTTAGGGCTGTTGGGTGGTCACAAAGTGGTGGGATGAAATCAAGTGTTTCAGTATTCAGTAGCGCAACAGTTTCCTGAGCTCTGTGCGCAGGAGCGCTGTCCTGCTGGAATGTGAATTAACCCGTTATGTCACGAATGTCTGCTAAAGGCCCTGCGTTAGGAGAACACCTCTGTTATTCGATAAAATGGATGTTCGTACGACCGAGATTGCAGAGACCCCTACAGATACCATATGGAATTTGCTGAAAGTTGATCGAGATAGTCATGACATCATTAGATTACGTCATCATAGCTTGGAACGTAAAGTAATTTATGTAGCACCTGGCCAAACATCAAGCGTTATTATTCTGAAATTCAATTAAAATTGATGGACATTTACATGAGTTATGTTAACTTATGAATGGTAACGTCTTTTATGGGTCACCGTGTATATACATAATTACATGTACATATACCAGAACAATGAACATATCCCTTGAACTCTTCGGCAAGAGGAGAACACTTCTCTAGGCTAATACAATATGTATGCACGAGGGAACACTACTCTCTGCTCACAAGATATGAATTGTAAAGTCCTTCATACATGTGAGCCTGAGGCTCTTCACTTCTGGTCCATGTCTTTACCACGTCATTCTGTCATTCGGTGAGAAGGAATTCAAGGAAAATAATCACATGCAAGCAGTTTGCCTCAGGTTTTGCATTGCTGCTGCTCAGTCACATGACAAGCATAGTGCCAGATTTCTGTACTGACGAATATATACCAACAACCAAGACCTAGAAGTATGAGTGAAACCTACCATGATAGGAAGTTTCTCTTCACTACTCCTGTAAGTGAGAAACCACACTCACAAAACCTGCCCATACGAATGGCATACCATGCAGACAATTGGAAATCATCCTAAAGCTACACTAAATACAGCATTATCACATTGTTCCACCTTGAGACTAACCGCTCAATGTCAGAACAGAAATGGCCAGAAACTGCTTTGTTATAACATATAACATAGTCAGTTGAAGAGTAAACACCACTTACTTCAATCAGAAGATGCTGCAGTTGAAGTACAGTCGCCTTAAGTGTTTTGAACTCATCCTTCATCTGCTGATACGTTTCTCCATCCATCACAACAATTCGGTCTGATTCGGAGGACGTCATCCTTCTTCCAGCCTCACCCACTCCCACTCGATGATGATTCGAGAAATCTGACTGCACATCTGCCATCTCCGTATAGCATCCCATTTTCTGGTGCTCATCTGTATCCGAAGTTCGCGATCGGCTACGAAAAAGACGCCTGTAGAATGCCATAACCACATCATCAAGACACATGACCACTGAACCGAAGACGATCGTCATTGAATGGAGCTGCAGCTATTTCCTCTTTAACTACCATTCTTCCATCTTTTGAAAGACAGTAGATTTGTATTACATTACCACTCACTGCCTCACATCACTTAATGACAAGTCACTTCGAGATGAATAATATCCAATGAGCCCTCTGCAACCACCACACAGTAATTCAGTACTCCAAATTTCCGGCAAGCGCTAACATGTATACATCACGGTTTAAACTTCATCCTATCCTATTAACCGTTTTTTGCTAGATGGTTAAACATCCGCTACAATTAGTAACTTTCAAAAACATCTAGGTCAGGCTACTCAAACGCCAGGCTATGTATGTTTGATATAAATCTACGTACAGTATATTGCTTAAATTTACACAGTCCACACTCATTTTGCTGAAAAGTTTCTAACTGTCTGCTTGAATACCCTACAATAAACAATATTTCTCGCTACCAGTCATGTCCACAGACCGATCAAGTACAGTAATACTGTTAGCCAAATGAGTAAAGGCCATTGGTAGCTCCATAGATAATAGCACCACCCAGCAGTGTACTAGTATTCGTCACACATTCTGCCTTATCGGTATGCAGCCCTGAACAGAGAGGCAGCAGGCTCTGAACAGTTTGTGCCCCTAGGTCAGTCTCACAAATGACTTTCAAACTGCTCAACACTGGCTGCATTGGGAAGTCACACATACACCAACAGCATGGAAAGCCACACATACTATATTATATGCACAGAACAAATTCTATCTGTACAATGAATATATTAATGTCACATGTGACATATATGTAAAAGAAATAGGCATCCTTCATACAAACATATCATTAACATATGGATAATTATATATACCGGTATATATATATTACATGTACAGTATGTGATAAATATATACATGTACAGTATGTGGACAAAACATGTAGGTATAGTCTGAGGTCATTTAGAAGTTTGTGCAGCTGTGGCATTTGAATGAAACAGTGAGTAACTTGTCTTTGTTCACCATGCACGAATAGTTGCAACACCCACACATAGGTTTCCTCTGCAAAGGTTTCTTCTGGCTTATATCTGGAGCAAGGTGTTGAATATTTAACGAATAGTGAAAGGGAAGCTCAGACCAATAAAGAAACTAGAGTAGCGGTTCTCAACCGTTTTGGTGCCGCAACCCCTCGATAATATTTCCAAAGGTCTAGTGAGCCCAACAATACAATTGGATAATATTTCCAAAGGTCTAGTGAGCCCAACAATACAATTGGATAATATTTCCACAGATCTAGTGAGCCCAACAATACAATTGATAGGCAGACACCAATTTACCGCATTTCCCCCCCATTAAGTTGCATCCCAGTTCTATGTTTATCCATCGATAATATTCATTCGTGGTGAAGGAATAAGAAAAAGAGGATGCCCGAGGAAGAGATGGATAGAGGAAATATACGAGAAAATGAAGATGAACTTTGCAGAACTGAGGAAGGCCGCGAGAGATCGAGTTTCGTGGAGAAGGTTGACCATGACAGTTCGCTACGATTCAACGAATTGACGGCACAATTTTCATTATGCATACACTTCATAGTATATTCAAACATTATTCAACAAAACAACTTGTATTTCTTTTTTAATAATTCTTAAACTGTAGAAGTGAAATTTAGCAAATGAAAATCGAAATTGTTCTTGGGCATTCTCCGCTATACTTGTGAATGGTCTACTATCAAATAGACATTAGCCCATAGACTAATTGTAAGTCACTGTAATGTTGTAATTTGAGCAATTTTATATGTTAAGAAACTATGCATACAACTTTCTTTAATTTATGGAGGTCACCTTATAAATTTGCAATTAACCAAATAATTATTATCCACTCTGATACCATAATCAATACTGCAAATTATAATCTTCTTAATGTAGAAATAGCTAGACCACTATGACCAGTGGCTTTAAGAAGTTCTTTAAAGACTCTATGAACATAGACTTTTAAAGAGCAAGCACGTTCATATGAAGTGCCATTATATACAGTTATACATGTACACATATATACAACATCCCAGATTCTGCAGAGTGCAGACTGACTCACCAAGAATGTTGTTATTCAGAATCTAAATCAAACAGATTCACCTAGATGTCCAGCACAAATTAAAAAGTTACACATTACGACTAACAGCTACAAGAATGAGACATGAAGTTTTAAAACTTTACCCTTAAAACTAAGACTAAATTACTGGAATATGATCTGCAATAGCAGTTGCAAGTAGACTTTGATAATTGCATATTATTGCTTCTTCATTGCACTTCCAAAATAATTTCATAGCACAATAAATTAACAGGAATGTGCAGATCTTAAATTTTGCTGTACACAGTAGAAATTTAAGTCTAAACAGTGTACATGTACTTTGCGCAAGAAAGTAATTTGAAATAACAGTTTGAAATTTGGACTACTGCCTTCACAGGCATAACAAGATGACAAACTAAACCAAACACAGACTCTCCAAGCTAAGCTTACTGAGGACTGATTTCAATTTAAGTAAAAAACTGAGTCATTCGGACAGACTTTTGTTTCATGCCACATCAAACTAGAGCCTAGGTGTAGCATATGGTCACAAATCCAGGTCTGCCAAACTGGCATCAACAATCAAAGGACGGCAGAGTTTGTTGACAACACATGACCAAATGCTAAAGTCTGTTCACTGAGACAAGAAACATAATATAATCAATTAAAGCTGACTGAAGCCTAAACAGTGTTCTCTATTTCAATGCTGAAACAAATTCTTCTGACTCCTCAACACGTCTTTCAAGTTGCAATATTCTAGATGAGCAAGAGATATATGCTGCTCAAACCGCACAAAGCAGTTTCAGACACTAGTGCTGCTGAAATGATAATTATAGCATAACTTAGGCCACACTGCCAGCATTCCCTTAGCCAATCAATCTCTGCTCAGACTGCAATGGCCATTGTTTGGTATCATTATGTCTGAATTCAGAGGGCAGCCATATACATAAAGCCCTTAATAGGCAGTTTGCATGACTCTTCTATTGCCTTCTGAATGGTCTCATGACATTTGGCGCTGGTCTCATCATCTGTGGCTACCAACTTAGAGACCAGTTTACTACTACTTAGCTACCTTATTCCTTAGCAGAGTCAGGAAAGTACTATATAACTGTATTTGATATTTCCCAAAGTGCACAAACCACATGACAGGACATGGATGGATGGATGGGGCAGAGTAATTGTGAACGACCTCTTTAAAACATCTCTACACAGCAGAGGCCTCAGATGCATGGTCACAAGTAAAATGCTCTAAGCAATCAGCCACTGTGCCACAATCAATAAGGTGGACAATCAGGTAATTGGTAAGTCAGTGACTGACTGACCTACTGAGTCATGACCCATAAGCCAGTGAGTAAGTCAATTGCATAGGCAATTTCGTACATAGTATAGGTTGGCAACTCAACATAATAAAATCTTGAGCAAATCAGTAAAGCAAAAAGAGTACCGGTACCAATTTTTTCTAAGTCAAATTATTTTTGATTGCCATGCTATGTGGGTCATGTTTTTTATTCACACTTGTGGATAAACCAAGCCATATGATTTGGAACCGCATGAGTTAAGATAAATGGTCTACATAATACGGAATACCCTACAAGCCCGAATATAACGACTGCCACTAATTTTGAGCTCATAATTGATGAAGGCATAAATCGTCCTCTTTTAAACTGTCCAGATATAGACCCAGACTGTAGTTTCTTTAATGACCTAGACCTAACTTACTCATCTACTTATTCTACTCATCTATTTATTCTACTTCACATGCTTCTTCGGATGAGTTGACCCATCCCCATCTATCTATTTGTCTATCTATCTATCTATCTATCTATTTGGAGATTTATAAAGCGCCTCTCTCAGCAGAGCAATTCAGAGGCGCTCCCA